>JASCZW010005461.1:0-190242 GCA_034211315.2 Aedes japonicus | reverse complement strand
ACAAGAGAGGAAAGAAAATTTAAGAATTCAGGAGAGCCCAGAAGTTCAGAAGGAAACTTCTCAACAGTTTAATTGGAACTACTCAGAAGTACCAAATTCCTTGAAGTTCAGAATCGCACATGCCAGAATTTCAGAATGAGGCTTTCTCGAAGTTCATGAATTTCCAGACGTTCAGGTAGATTCTTCTTAGATATATAGGAAGAAGCTTTCCTGGAAATATGGTGGGTACTTCATAGTTGTTAAAGGGAGATTTTCTTTGAAATTCAAGGAATAACTTCCCTGAAGTTCAGAAGAGGACTTCTTGAAAGTTCAAGAAGTAACTACCAACAAATTTAAGAAGGCTTTTCAAGAAATTCTGAAGAGAACTTTCTAAAAGTTTGGAAAATTTTCCTCGCAGTTCAGGATGGATCAGAGGTTTAGAAAGTCACTAAGTTCTGGAAATAACTTACCAAATGTCCTGGAAGGCTAAGATGGGTTGTGAAAACTTTCGAGAACACCAGGAGTGAGGAAACTACCCAGAATATTAGCAAAGAGATTTGAAGAAGATCAAGGGAGAGATAATCACTGACAAACCGAAGAAGCAGTCTATACAAAAATCATTCACATGACCATAATGATATTCATTGCTCGTGGTGTATTAAAATATGTTAAACGCAATCTTTCCATTCGTTTGCATCGTACTATGAGCAAGGACAGAAACTCATGTAGGAATTACTTTCTCTTGGTTTCAATCTTACCTCGTTTGAGAGATTTGATCCTCGATTCTGAAAATTTCCCACTTAGGGTACTTAAAAGCAAAGGACAAAGGTTGAATGCTTTACCAGAATGTCGGAGAACTTCGAGTTGAAACCGTTGAAGTGATATCGATCACTGAATACCTACAGAGCAACATTTGAATGTAAAATATTAAAAAAATAATGCTGTAGTATTAACTAGATTAATAGCTCCTCTTCCGAATCACCTTTGAAATTGATGTCGACACTTGTACACATATTAATTAATAACTTCCTCGAAAAATACTTCAACTAGCAAATTTGAAACAGCGTCCCAATTTGGTTTTCAAATGACAAAATCATTGATGTGGTTCATAATACGAGAGTGAAATATGTAAACACTCATTCTTTTGACTGTCAGTAATGAAAGTTAAAGTGATGAAGGTTCTAAATTATTGTATGGTGTAATATTTCAATTACGTTTTGAAAAATTCCAACACTACAGTCAACTGTCAAGTTCAGTTGCCGACTCGATCAGATTCATTCGGCTTCTGTAATGCGCAATTTCGCTCGACTCGAAAGTGTGACAAATGTCGAGTCGAGTTGCTCGACTCGAATTCTATAATTTATGGAGTCAATTAGGAAATAAATTGAACAATGAATTTAAATCTAGAATATGAGATGTGAGATCTGGAATGAGAGATATGATCGCATAAAGTGTGGCCCATTTAGTATTGGAACAAATTTTTTGATTGTTACAGCGGCCCTAGTGGTCGGATTTGTGAATTGTGACATTTTATATGTTCCCTATAACAATAACAACATCAGAATTATTTTTTTCGCGGTGCAGTTCGAACGTGTTTCAGAGAAACACAAAATGGAAGAAGAAAGAAGACAAATAATTGTGCGCAATCTTTCGGAAAACCCTTCGTGGTCTGGGCCAAAACAAGCTAAAGGTTTTGCTCCGAAATACGGTGTGGCGTGTTTTGAAAAAGTACAAAGAAACTTTGTCGATGGATCGCAGACCACAAAGCAAGCGTGGGGCGAGTACTGTCAACCGTCAACTACGGAACAAAGTCATCAAAAACATTAAGGCAAACCCCAACATCTCAGACCGCGATTTGGCCAAAAGGTTTTCGCGCCGCACGCAGTACTGTGCAACGTATTCGTCTCCGGGAAGACCTCAAGTCATACCGTGCCTGTAGACAACCAAATAGGGATCAAAAAGCAGAACAATGTTGCCAGAATTCGTGCCAGAAAACTGTATGATCAAGTGTTGACAAAATTCAATGCCTGTCTTATCACGGAGGACGATTTCAAACAGCTACCGTGCTATTGTACTTGGCTACGGCTTGTGGAGATGTTCGTTCCTAATTCATATTTGTGTTTGCAGATAAATTTGCACGTAAATACATGATTTTGCAAGGCATCTGTAGTTGCGGTAGGAAGACCAAGGTTTTCATCACTGATAAGACATTTAATTCAGAGCTGTACAGAACGGAATATCTCCAAAAGCGAATATTGTCATTCATCAGATCCCACAACGAACTTGTCATGTTTTGGCCAGATCTTGCAAGCTGTCATAACAGTAAAACAGGGCTACAGTGGTATAAACCCAACGGGCTTCAGTTTATACCGAAAGAACTCAACCCACCAAACTGTCCCAAGCTCAGACCGATAGCGAGATGTTGGGCTACTATAAAGAGGAAGCTGAAGGTAAATGGCAGTGTCGTCAAAAGCATCAATGAATTGAGAACCAAGTGGAATAAAATTGCCAAAATGCCGAAATCGAGATGATTTTTTATTGTATTCTCCCTCTAAACTTCACATAAATTCGAACATTTAAGTTAAAACAGCATAATAGATACGAAATATGCGCAATAGTCTATGTTCCAATTCTAACTGGGTCGCACCTTAAAAATACTGTTGTAGAATTTTAAAAGAAGTCGTAACTTCACTGCATTACATCATGTAATGATGTAATGGGAGCTCGTGATCATTATTAAAAGCAGTTTGTATCTTTTTTGCTTCGTTTATGAGTTTGTGTTTGTATTGTTCTGAAATCTTGAGGAGCCTCATCGTCGCCCATGCTTGCCACAACCGGTCGAACACAAAAAGGGACCCCTGGTTTAGAACAGGCGACAAATCTCTGTTAAGACTATAGAATTCCATTTCCATGATCCATCCATCCCCCCCTTTTCCATCTCATTCCCAAAAAATGTCAACCCGAGTCAATGCGAGAGTAAACGGTGAATCGTCCGTAAAGAAAATGCAACTAAGCCTCCCAAAATAAACGAACTAGATAAAGGAAATCGTTATTTAAATATAACGAAGTTCAAACACAGTTTATGTTAAATTTAAATACTTCGACGCATAACGACTTGATCCGAATTCAGTACTTTATGCGAGACTTTATGTGTAGTTATTCTGCACAGAAAATGGATTGAAATATATTTTATATCAAGCTCGAAAGTAACCACAACACACCAAGTCATTCAAAATCACATTGAATACACTTGTCAGTCTCAAATTTCAATGTCCGCTAATTATGACCCTAAGAAGAGTAAAAGGACGACCTTTGCTTGCATGCCAAACAAACAACCAACCAACCAAGCATCAGTACAATCACATTTTGCAGTTTACCTTTGCAGATTCCGCCTTAAAGTGTATGCAATAAAAACTATCATCATCAAAACGTCTATCGGAGGAGGCCACCACATTCACGACTTCATACCTACTGTTTTAAAATTTAAGGCTTGAACGTTAACGGCGCGGCAAGGAAAGAGATATACCTAGCTATCTACTTATTTAAGGTAAAAAAAACATACTAAGCGCGACTCTTCTCAACGACTCCCCTTATTGAAAACGAGTCGGAGAAAAGCCAAACAAAAACAAACTGCAAACACATCGCGCGTCGTGGCTTCTCCACGAAGAAGCACGGAAATGAGGCAGAAATCATGCTTCTTCTATATTTGCCTACACGAGCGCTGGCTCCCACCCCCACCCGCAAATCGCACAGAGGCACAGAGCGGGCAGTAAAAGTGTGGTAGCTTAGAAGCAACTAGTTGCCGAAGAGGTCGATCCGGAGAGGCACAGTGGGAAAAAGTCTTCTCAAAATCGAAACAATCGCAAACTAGATCCATACAAGAGGAATCGCGGCTCTCTCACTCTTTTTTGGCTCTGCTCTGCGCTAGACTCCCCATGCATGGATGGGGCTCAACTAGGCGCTCTGCATGCGGAATCTTTTGGATCGCCAGCATGGTAGGTACTTACTTATCAGTTTTCAATTTGCGCTTCACGACGCCACACGGATCGAGATCAAACTGTGCTGTGGGAAAGAACAGTTCGCGATCGCGCGTTTGGGGTGAATTTTCGTGATAAAGTGATTTTCTGCAAGAGTTTTGATTGATTCTTTCTTCGCCGGAGGGTGCTTTACTTTCAATGAAAATGTAAGTAGTGATGAGGAAGATTAAGTGCTCTGGTTGATTAAGTGACGGATTGGCGATCAATTTGTGCGAACATGTTAGTGTGATTGATACTGGGAAAAAGGCTTATGCGATGCGGTTTGACTGCAGTCACAGAATGCATGCATAACTGAAGCATGCAACGGAAAAGTGAAGTCGGCTGGGCAGCAGATCGTAGTCTGTAGTGTTTGATGGTTGTAACAACAACTAGCGGCAAAAATGAAAGGAGGAAAAATGAAACGAATTCACATGGTATTTATTCTCTGCAGTTTTTTTTTCACATGCAGCATAGTCGCGAGTAGGTTGTATAGTTCTTCTTTTTTCTGCAAGCAGCACAAGATGGTCATCATAATAAACAATCCGCTCGTCATGATTATCGAAGCCTAATGGAGTGGTTGGGATTTTTTTGTGCTTTGTTTCTTGGTTCATTTTTACTAAATTGACTTATGATTGATCTACGGCTTTAATGCCTAGTTGGAATGAAAGTGTAACGTTTTATATTGAATGAACTGATATGATTGAGTGAGACGAGAGGTTATGTCTTACTTGTTGATTGCTACACATTAGAGGAGTGATTCATCGGAAGTGGAGTTGGTGGTTTATGACGAAACGGACTCAATTGTGCAATGGTGGTACTCGTACTTTGTTGGATAAATATAGTTTTAGAAGTATGTTATTTATATGCAGCACTCTATTTTTTGTAATAGGTTCAAAATTTTGCTAGAAAGCAACGGTTTTGTATTACGTATACTACGTCTCATGAGGGGTAAAATGAAAATCTAAGTTTAGAAGATGTAACTCATCTTCTACAAAAAGCGGCTTAATCTTTCAGTAAACCAGGTGAGTGAGTCCCTGAGCCTGATCCTCCGACGCCTAATGAATTTCCCAATCGATTGATGCAAACAAACGATTGACTATTATCGTTCAAAATCTAACATATTTCGTGACGCTCGAAATTTTCGCAATCGCAACGTGATCGCTCCGTATTGAAAACACGGACTAAGCCAGTAGTTTTGAGTGTAAACAATCAGATGGAGCCGACAGACTACCCGAATAAAAATGTATGAGCTAATAGCAGTGTTAGAAAAGAGTGTCTTTATTTTGTGGGACAGTCTATATTAGTAAGAAATTACACGTTGAGCTCAAATCTCACACTTTTTTATTTTATGACCAGTTGTAGACGATTTTTAAACGCTTCGCTGCATGCACCGTTTCTTGACGTATTTTGTCCCAAATATTGGTCGAGAGTTGCTTGAGAGATTCAAGAGTGTGACCTTTTGTGCCTTCAATTTCCCATGCACATCAATTCAAAGGATTGAGTTCTGGCAATGAGACAGGCCATTCTTGGGATGATATAAAACCGGGCAAATTTAGTGCCCCCCGCTCCTGTGTTGCTTCCGATTGATGAGCAGAAGCAGAGTCCTGTTGAAAGCAGTCTGGAACCAATTTCAAAGCAAGGAGTAGCAAGTGATTCATCAAAACATGTTCGTTGTACTAGTTAGTGTTGATTTTTACTACTGATTCGATGAAAAGTAGAGAAAGCTTAACGATTTCTGAAAATCCAACCCCATATTATTACTCTCGACACATTTTGGAACTGCTGCACAGCCAACCTATCGTGGAGAATATCTGCAAACGGCAACTTCACGCGATATTCCAAATCTATTCAGAAGGGGAGCTTGTTTGTTTGCTGCTGTTATGCCAATGGGAACTCGTGCTTTATCATCCTGTCTGATGAATGATACCTCATTAAGAATCAGCAAAGAAGACACTCACTTCCAGCATACGTATTGTGGCAGTGCAAAATTCGCCGTCTGAATGCTGGGAATGCTGATCGTTGGTTGCTCGAAGAAGCTTTACAAGAACTGTTGAAACGTGTCGTTTTCCTTCCTGCGTATTGAAACTGCGTAGCAGCAAACTTAAGTAAGTGGCGAAGCAGCTTATCTGAAACCC
The DNA here is from genome assembly GCA_034211315.2 of Aedes japonicus. Lineage (NCBI taxonomy): Eukaryota > Metazoa > Arthropoda > Insecta > Diptera > Culicidae > Aedes > Aedes japonicus. Next base: position 184,112 of record JASCZW010005461.1, on the reverse strand, counting down.
CTTCAGTCGTAACACCTCGTGAAGTTCAGAGAGGGTTATGATGCTACGGATACTTTCATGCTGGCGCTTTACTTCAGCAACAGATCGTTGCATGTCAACGATTGTTTTCAACAATTCAGGTTGCGTTTCTTCGAGGCGCTGTCTACCAACAGTTGAATGCACTTTCAAATAGTTCTTCACTTGCGGACCGGCCTGCATCAAATTTCGAACGGACTTCTTTTGCTCAGCAAGGAACTTCTTCTGCCTCTCTTGTCCTTTCAATTTTTTCTTTAGCTTGTCTTCTTTTTCTTTCGGCTCCTTAAGAAGCTTCATCTCGGCCGCTCCCTCTTCCGTTAGCAAACCGTTATCCTCACGCTTTCTTAGTTCAACCTGAAAATAGTGCCGTTTATGTTAATAAAAATTGTCCAATGTAATTTTTACATATCGTACAAAGTCCTCACAAATTCGCAATAGTTCATCTTTCAATTTCTGTTGTACAGGGGCTGCCCATTCGACCGGGCGTTTCGACGGGGATTGAAGCACTGATTGAGAACTAGTTGGTTCCTTTACGGCGTCTTTTGAACAGTTCGATGCCACCGGTGGAAGCTGTCTTACCTAGCCCAAGTTTTGCCAAAATTGAAGCAGCTTTCCGTTTTGACCCATGCTCTTTTATCAAGCTCGAGAATCTTAGCAGAAACTGCCTTTTCAGCTCATTCAAAAAGTCAAATAGCTTCCTCTTGTGCTTGTTTTTTTTTATTTGGATGGGTAAGCTTCGTCAGGCTGCTGAACTGCTGCTGGAACAACTGGTTCTTATCAATTTTCGCACTCAAACTGTAATCACTGTCCGCGATGCTTGTCGGATTTTAAAATCATGAAGCGAATGTAAACAAACAGTCGCAACCACCGTACTTCACATGCACTGAGGTAAATCTGCACATGATTACTGGTTGACTTTCTGGTAGTTTAATTAATACACACAGAGACAAATTTGATAGTCAATTTTACCATTATTGGGGGTTAGGATGACTATTGCAGTATAGTGCTTTTGAACCGACTATGATCGTGGTCAAAACGACCATTAAAAATAGTTGATCTAACATGTGCCATAATGTCGGAATAGTCCTTGCTACCATGGTTATTGTAACCATTATATGCGATAGTCATATTGACCATGATTTAATTGTCGGTATAACGATAGATTTTTTTTCAGAGCATGGTGTTTGTGAAATAACATACTGAAAATATTTATAAGGGATAGATTGCGCCAATATTGAACGAGTATAATAAGAATGTATGCGAAGAGCGCATGCAAAATGAAATTCTCTAAAATACAGACCTAAGATTTTCTTTCGTTACGTAACACTATGCTAACCTCCTCCTCCACCCCTTTCTGTTAATCCTTGAATTTGCTGTTTTTCACATGCTTTGAGTTTCAAATCATGGGTGATGATAAGCCCTGTACTCGTCAAAAATGCACCAGACAAAAGCGTTCGCCAAAAATTTAATTTAAGTCGGATTTTTTTGAAACATTATGTCCCAAAATCTTTCCACCGGATGAATCTCTGGTGAATTTGGGGGGTTGGCGGTTTTTTGTACAAAAACAACGATATTTTCTCTATACCAATCCAACGTCGATCGCGCGTAATGGCATGATGCCAGGTCCGGCCAAAATAATTTCTCGCCTCCGTGGGACCGCAGGAAAGGTAACAGACGCTTCTGGAAACACTCGGTGCGGTGAATTTCGTTGTTGATGGTACCCGTTTTGATGTACGGTTTACTCGGTTTACCGCATTGGCATATGGCCTGTCAGTGCAAGTGTTTTTTGGCGAATTTGTCCACTTTCTTCTTCCTTGTGTCTTCCGGAACATCGAACCGTGATTTGGCAACGTAGAACTCCAGCCCCGGTATCTGCTTTGCGTCTGCCTCGCTGTAGGTTTCGTCATCCATAACCACACACATCGGTTTCGTTAACCACTCTCGATACATCTTCCTTGCGCGGGATGTGGCAACCGTGTTTTGTTGATCACGCCGGTTCGGTGCCTTGCGGACCTTGAATACACGACAGTTTCCCGACCAAAAGGAAACAACAAAATTTCAAGTTTTGTTATTCAGTTACACTGTTTTTATAACAGAGGTTGTTAGAATTTTGATCACGGATGTGTGTTAAAATAACAGAAATTGTAATAAAAAATCCTCAAGAGGTAACAAAATTGTAGTTAACTATGATATAGATATAACATAAACAAAACAGACTTTGTAACCATTTTGTTGCGAAGTATCAAAATGATATCAGCATTTCATAAATCTTTAACAAATTCATATCATAATCACTTAGCCGTAACAAAGTTTGTTATAATTTTGTTATTTTTATGATATGCCCTTCTGGTCGGGTTATCACGCTCCAAATCAGGTGCGCATTAAATTGTATGGTAAATATTGGCAGATTATGCCAGTTTACATCAACAAAAACAAGATTGAAATGAATATATTCGATCGATTAATCTTGAATTTCTTGAAATTCTTTGGAATTCAATAAGGTTATCAAAAAAAAATGCCCAAATCGGTCTCTGATCTACAGTTCATTTGTATTACATTTAAAATTTGGAATTTATTTTTCCACATTTCAGTTATTTCATATATTTCAATATGACGATTGGAAGAAATCACAGTTTTGCCAAAAAGCCAAATTATCTTCGCAATGGCTACTATGAAACTATTTGGTAATTTGGCGACTTTCCTTAATGCAAATTTCCCATTAAATGCATTTACTGGAGGCAAAATGGCTTTTTAATGCTTTTTCAACTCACCATAATAAGATAATTTGAATGAGTCCTAAAACGGCATTTCAAAACAGCAATTTACGAGTTCATAAATCCAAAATAAAACCATTGATAGGAGTAAAAAGCCCTTTAGAAGACAAGGTAAGATCGTTGTTAACATACTGTGAAGGTTCGCATAAACCTGTCTTAAACTTGAAACCTATTGGCACCTCTTACTACCATAATAAACCAAATTGATTTCTAGTGGAAATTTTGATTTTGTTTTTCGGAATGAGTTTTGCTTGAATATTTTCACTTGCTATTTTTGTTAACGTAGCTGCATTGCATAAATTAATTGAACATAACTTTACCGTTCCTAGAATGAAATCTCTTCACATTTTTTTTTTGTTAAATTGTACCTACACAGAAAGGAACATTTCGATAGTTCTTTCGACTATTTTGGCTAACTACGCCAGTTTTTAAAACTAAAGGGTGTCCACGATGAAATTGCCACACTATGAAATTGCTCTAACTTTTTAACCGTTGGGTAGAATTTAATGAAAATTTGGGTGGATTTAGTTCATAGTGCATTATTTACATCCTGCAAGTTTTAAAGTCCTGTGATCAAAACTCGCGGAAATGGAGTCGAAAGACCAGCTCGTGCGTGATAAAATCTTGCGCATTCATCACGAGAACAAGGATCTCTCGCATCGTTCCATCGCTAAAACGTTGGGAATCGCGAATTCCACGGTGTCGCGAGTGATTAAGCGGTTCGAGGAACGGTTGACCACCGATCGGAAGCCCAGAAGTGAAGGAAAAGTATTCCGTACAACACCAAAAATCACAACCGCGTAGTTGGGGCGCCTCCGTTCGGGATGTGGCTAAGAAGCTGCACCTAAGCCGAAGTTTTGTCCAGAAGGCCAAAACTAAGGCTGGGCTTCGAACGTTCAAGGTACAAAAGGCCCCTAATCGCGACGAGAAGCAGAACAAGTCCGCCAAAACCCGTGCCAGGAAGTTGTACCTCAACATGCTGACGAAAGTTGAATGCTGCATCATGGACGACGAAACATATGTGAAGGCCGACTTCAAACAGATCCCCGGCAACCTGTTTTTCACGGCCAAGGATAAGTTCAGCGTTCCGGAGCATGTCCGCACTCAGAAAATGTCCAAATTTGCGAAGAAATTCCTGGTTTGGCAAGCCATCTGCACGTGCGGGAAGCGGAGTGCACCTTTCTGACCCAGGACACGATGAACGGACAGGTGTACGTAAAAGAGTGCCTCCAGAAGCGGCTGCTTCCTCTCCTGAAGGCCCACAACGTCCCAACAATCTTCTGGCCGGATTTGGCCTCATGCCACTACTCCAAGGACGTGCTGAAGTAGTATGCGGACAATAAGGTCAATTTCGTGCCGATAATGTTCAACCCTCCCAACACTCCGGAGCTCCGCCCCATCGAGAAGTACTGGGCGATTATGAAGCAGCACCTTCTTAAACGACCTAAGGTAGTGAAGACAGTCGAGGAACTGAAGAAAGTATGGGTTTACATGCAAAAAACGGTTGATTCACAGGTTGTGCAGAATCTTATGGCCGGGGTTAAGGCCAAGGTGCGGGCATTTGCGTATGGACTGTAAATAAAATACGAGTAAAATGGTAAAATGAAGTTTAATAGTTATTTCTCAATCCCTGAAAATTGGATGGCAATCGGATGAAAACTCGAATTTTGCGAATCAATTTTGTGTGTGGTAATTTCATCGTGGACACCCTTTATGAGAGACCCCAGTTCTGGCGAAAATGAGTCAAAAACTATTCAAGACCTGAGTAAAGTTGATGACCATTCAAAGCCGCGCTCAAGAGAGAGAGAGAGTTAAAGGTCAGCAGGCATGGCTGCATCGAGGACCTGTGTTCGAAAGCCAATGTGAACCCATGGCGTGACGCCTGTGGGGTAGTAATGGTCAAAACTAAAGATGCAGTAGGTTCAACTCAGTAATCACCGGAAGGTGGGCTGGGGACTCTTTCCGCGCCACGACCCAAATCACTGGCTTCCCGTAGTCGTAGAATTGTCCCATGACCAGCGTTCTTGTATCCCAGACCATATCGCTGTCATGGCGGTGGAAAAATAATCGTAAACACCGAACAACCGCAATCATGTCATCGATGATAACGGTACCGTAGAGGAAAGGGATGAGATTCCGACGATTACGAATGATGAACGGATTGTGATAGGAAAGTCGCTAAAGGTGAACTAAGCACCAGGGCCAGATGGTATACCGAACTTGACCATCAATACGACTATTCGGCTGGCTTCCGAAGTGTTCAAGGTTGTAATGCAAATATGCTTTAACGGGGGCGTCTTCCTGGATGCCTGGCAACGCATCGGCATACCGTTCGATATGCTTGTTGGACACAACGAGTAAGGTGCTGGAGAGGTTAATGCTTAACAGGTTGTCGAAGAAGACGGAGGGTACGGACGGTCTATCCTATAATTAGATCGGCTTCCGTAAAGGGAAGTCGACGGTTTATGGCATCATGTCCGTCACCAAGACGGCAGAGATGGCGATTCAACGTAAGGGACAGGGAGTTCGCTACTGTGCAGTAGTCACCCGGAATGTGAGTAATGCGTCTAATAGTGCCAGTTGGTAGGCTTTCGTCAACTCGCTCCAACGTTTCCGGGTTCGTGGGTACCTGTACAGGATTGTGGGCAACTACTTTCAAAATCGGATACTGGTATACAATACTGCGGCGGGTCAGGAACGTGTTCAAGTCACCGCAGGAATTCCACAAGATTCAATCCTGGGTTCGGTGCTCTGGAACACGATGTAACTGCACCGTCACTTTAAAGTGCTCCCAGAGGTACTTGGGGGTTATCATTGACGACAAACTGTCCTTTATCAGCCATGTCGACCACGCCTGCAAGAAAGCTTGTATGACTAATCTCGGAAGTATCGGGAGGGGAAGTTACCTTCCACTTGACGCAGATCCTGTATAGCTATGGCTACGTAGACCTAGTTCTCTGTGTTCCGAGTACGCGGATGTCGAGGAAACGGCAGACCATATGTTCTTCGCTTGTCCTTGCTTGAATCACATAACTCCGGACAATCTTGTCTAGAAAATGCGTCTAGACCGTGACATCTGGGACTTGGTGAACAAGGTAGCCTCCCAGATTGTACTACTGCTCCAAGTCAGATAGCGAAATGACCATCGGCAGGTCAGAGGGACCAACAAGCTACTAAAGTCCAAACTAATTAGACATAAGCGGGTGCTCAATGCCCAATAGTGCTCTCCCCGAAGTAATACAGAAAGGTAAAGGTCACGGGAGGGTTTATCCGGATTGGCAGGCTCTCTGTACTTCTTGCTTGAAAAGTACAATGACACTGTAAGCGGGACCGTCAACGAGGCAATGGTACTAATGGACAGTACAATCCGCCCAATGCCGAATGAGAAATGTTAGGCCATCGCCAAACGGAACTTGAAGAAGTCCAAAAACGTGTTAGAAAAGTGAGGCAATTTAGAGGAAACGGTGTTTTGCGGTGAACAAAGTAGACAAGAAGGCCGTCAGTTCGGACCCAGGTGACCCAGAAGCTAAATTGGATATGTATTCAGTATTTTACACTCATTGAGGTTGAGCAAGAAATGGCACCTGATTGTTTTTAAATACAAAAATATAATTAATTTTCACTCATTCACTCATCACTTATTAATGTTGTTAGACAAAATATAATGCAGAAAGTCGTTACATGTTTTATCTTTTTTTATAACTTTAGAAAAAAAACACTTTCACGAGCGGTTGTTATCGGAAAACATTTAACTAACACTTGACTTGATGATGATGATGATGATGATGAAGAGGATGTGATACTGCCATCTATTGTAGCAAGGTAACTTTCCATAGCAGTGTATTAATCAGAAAAGCGATTTGATTAGGATTCTATTTTTGTTTCTGAGCATCAAGCTCCTGGTGGGCCGAAAACGTGGCCGACCCAACGCAAAGACACTTACGCGAAACCCGCGAATATAGGGAGGAGAAAATCTTTCCAAAAGCAACTTTACACTCACAAGCCTAGAATCGAGCCCTCGATTGAAAGAATAAACCCAATGATGGGGTCGAAGAGCCCGCCCTCGTTCCACAATATATTACAGTAGAGAGGAGGCAGTTTCCTATCCAAATCGTTCCCCTCGGGTGCCCTGATGGCCCCTCTCTTTCCCCGGTATAAGTTAAGTAATGAATATTTACTACATTTTGTAGTCATCATTTCATTGCTTGAAAGTTTTGCTGAAAGTAGTATTAGTTTGGTTTATATATTTTGCATTAAATTTTATTTTGTCGAAGAGTCAAAATAGGTGACAATTAAAAAAGTCATTACAGAAATCGTACTTCTAGGGGACTTGAAAACAGGCAGAATTGGTGGTAGTTTATTGGTTGAAGTGTTCACGATAGCAACCATATATTCGTGTGCTTCGAACATTTTATTCCACCATATTGTAAAAATGCATCCAACAATTCAAAGGTGTAAGTAGTAATAGCATTTTTTTATGAGATTATCTCAGAATAAAATGGAAAAACCACAAAATGAAGTGTTGTTGTTTTTTCTTCAAGTAGTCAGAGCAAACTGTGATGATCATATGGCAGCAAATACACCACTAATAGCAGTTGATTTGACGTTTCTTCAACACTTTTAAAAATAGAATGAATGGAAACAAATAAAATCAATATACTTTTAACACACTTTTTTCACTTTCGTTTCATTGAATCCTTCTAAGATCCGTTCCGCGACTTGGGTCTACCACCATAATCTTGAATTAAAACAAAAACCTAAGGAATGGTGTGAACCAGGCACTTCGGCTCCGAAGTGAGCTTCTGGACACGACCAGAAATCGGCCATGGAGGTGTTTGCGTCAGGTTTTTGGATTCAAAAGGAATATTTTATTGAGCTATCCACAAACTTTCTTTCAAATTATGTTGAGAACCGATATTTTATTCATACAAAAAATTTATCCTTTATTGTACGAGGTTAAACTTGAACATAATGAAGACCGGATGAAATTTAAGTTATTCCTTCACGAATTTTTGAACTTTGGATCGAATGCTCTTCATCAAGTTCTGGACAAGTGTTGCATCGCATTTTTTGGACGCTTGAGCCCAAATGTTTTTGAACTCCTGCATGTTCCCAGCTGCCTTACCAGTCTTCTTGAAGACACTCTTCACGATTGCCCAGTAACGTTCGATGGGTCGAAGCTGAGGGCAATTTGGTGGATTGATATTTTTCTCAACGAAATCTATACCCTTTTCCGCAAGCCAATTGAGAGTGGTTTTGGCATAGTGAGCCGAGGTTAAATCCGGCCAAAACAGTGGAGGTGTACTATGCTTCTTATATAAAGGCAACAATCTCTTCTGGAGACACTCAGATCGATAGATTTCCGCATTTATAGTTCCGGTAGTGTAAGAAAGGTTGACTTCAAACCACAGTAACATATTGCTTGCCATACCAGTACCTTTCGACCGAATTTCTCCACTTGAATTGACCTGTCCGCATCACTCACAACGACGGCAGTAAAGTATTGTGGACCTGGAAGGGTTTTTGAGTCCTCCTTTACATAGGTCTCATGGTCCATCAAAACGCACGCATCCGGACGCTGCAAAAGACGCGAATACAATTTCCGGGCTCTTGTTGCTGCTCGCTTCTAGTAGGTCTTCAGGTGGTTTCGCCTCTTGATACGATGGATCATTTCGACACTCGTTCCTGCTTTTTTGGCCTAATCACGTATTGACATTGATTTGTTCTTCATGATTAGAGATACCACTTTCTGCTCCAGTTTCGGGTTGGAAGAACCGGGTTTTCTGCCTCTTCCTGGTAGCTCATCCAAAGAATAGTGTACCCCAAACTTATTAATGATGGTTTTAACACTCGCATGATGAATTTCAAACCGCTTCGCCAATTTTTGCATAGTAATACCCTTCTCACGTAGCCATATGTCCAGAACCTTAATTTTCACTTCCTTTTCAATACGCGACATTTTGAAAACGCAGAATTTGAACCGCACAAACAAGTAAACAAAGGAAAGCTGACAGTCAAACGCACAGCATGCAGTGTTCAGAGCATAAAAAACCATCACAAATACATGCGTACAACGCAAATGTATGTGGATAGCTTATATTCGATACACTACTAAGTTGGTAAGACAATCATCCTCTGATTATAATTGTGACCTTTTGGACAAGATGGATGAAAAAAAAAAAATGTGAAAAAAGACCCGGTTTGCAGAAAAAAAAAACATTTTTCATCAATACAATGCACCTGCTTACACCGCTCAAAAAACCACCGCAAAGATCCGTGGTGGGCCTACAAAGTTGTAAGATCGTTGGACGATGTGTATTGATCTTATAAGAGACTATACTGAGCAAAAGACTGATTTATCATAAAAACAAATGTATTTTCATTTCCGCTTTCAAAACTTTTTGACCAACCTAGGATACGAAAATTTCTGTTAGACTGACTGAATAATTGAGTAATAATTGTTTCATTTTTGGGAACATTTAAGTTCAGGAATTAAAAAACCTGAAATACTCGTGAATTTGAAAACGTTTGTGAATGCAATGAATTGTGGAAAGTTGACTTAAATTCTTATTGTTGTATGCCCCAATATTTGGGGAAAAAATATTCCGAAGTATTGCCCTAACGAACTATAAATTATCAACAAAAACAGTTCCATCGAATCAACCCACTCATCTAAACCAACCATATGATGTCATTCAACTCGCAATTGAGTGGTCTGTCTCGTTGATATCAATATCCACTTCTAGAGTACGTAGGCCATTACCAACGATTACCCTCGACGGCTTCAATGATACGTGAAATCAAACTGGAAGCATCCACCTTCGAAATATTTCCCCATTCGCTCGCAAGGTGCGTACACAATATCTATGTCCAACGTGATCCAGCGCGCGGTGGCTCTTCGCCATTCCAATCGTGCACGGCAAGGTAGTTCGTTTCCAAACGACATCGCACGCCGTCGGCCGGGAAGGACGTTTGAGCTCGATCTGCATTTTGTCACACTGACACACAATGCCGAAGCTTACTGCGATGTACGGATTAGCTTTTCTTCTTTTTCGTATACTATTTTTTACTTCAATCACGGAACTGCGCTACAGCAGTAATCCGCGTGCGCGCAAAGTTATGCAATCCTTGCTCTGTGCTGGCTGCTGATGAAGCTCACCCGGTTCTTTGGCTTAGTTAGTCAGGTTTACCCTCGCCCGCAAGCCCCAAACAACCAGTACCAGTTGGTACCGCACGACGTGCATTGCAATCAATGTAAGCAATAATGGCATCCAGTCGCTTTGTATATGGCCACGACCGCAGTGACGGCGCTATGGTTATGCTTCGCGGGTGATTAAACGACGCGACAATTGCACCAACAGCAGCAAGGTCCACAGAAGTCGCCTGTTGTTAGAATGCCTTTGTGTGAAAAATGACAATCGCTAAGCAACCGACGACGGTGATGATGATGATGATGGGGTGGTGGGAGTCCCTCCTCCTTTCAATTAGACGATGACTTGGATGAATGCAATCCGAAAGAAAACCATCACACGAATAGGCGTTGAGTGCGAAAGGGTTTTCCCATGGCATAAAAGCTCTTTACGCTATATCGTATCTTCGATGATTAAAACACAACCCAAAGCGAACAATCATTTCCCGCTCCTCGCGAGTGTTTATGGTCTTTCGCGATCGTATGATCGCACAACCAACGGTTTGAAAGATGTGGTGGCTCGTTCAGCTTATCGCCAATTTCGACAAACAAATATGAATAAGAAATTGATATCTGCCGCTTAGTCGTGGTCACTCCGCAACTCGCGCCAAGCACTGCGGTTTAGTAGGAAGCTGTTCGAGTGAAATGAGTTTTATGAGAAATGGCTGTTTGAAACGGCTAACGGCGGGCTAGTGTTACCGTGCTGGATCAATATTCGGACACTTTAGCTGCTTACATTTTTAATATGTCGATGAATGCTTTTCGCTGTCATCAAGTAAAGTAATTAATCCTGAATTAGGACACGAATTTTGAGTTTAAACTACAGTCACCGCCAAAATAAAGTGCCCACTTTTCTCATGAACACGCTTCATCTCTGAAGTCATTGAAAAACTCATTACAGTATACCTCGATTTTATGAACCCTCGATTGTATGTACCCTCGATTTTATGTACTTCGATTTTATGGACATTTTACCTCGATTTTATGTACATGGTTTTTCACATGTTTCATTTTTTATTCAAGGACAGTTTTCGTATTATCTAAATTGTTTGTTCCCTTGGAAAGGAGACTTTTTCAATTGCGGGCACTCAAAACTCGCTTCCTCAGGTTTTCCAAAATATACAGTGCTGGCGCTAGTACTTTGTTCGACAAATTCATCGTGGGTATCAGACAGTCTGATCGATTAAATCCAAACCCTACATGATACAAAAAATCCTGGGGATGAAGAAGTAGTGATTTAACCCTCTGCCTATAATTTTTCAATTAGGTTATATCCATTGATAATATATGAAATGCTCGTTTTAAAAAAGTGTGACGACATATAGATTAATTTAGAGGATTCTAAACAAAATGCTTGACGAAAAGGAAGAGGGTAGTTGTGTTTATAAACACGGTGCTTTTTCGATTAATGGCGTGATCAATGAATGTTCCCTAATATAAATAACGAGGCAATTCAAGTGATTTTTAAATACTGTACTCAACAGTAATGTTGAAATCATCTCAAAATGCAACTCACTGAGTCATTCAACGTGAGCGAAATCGCCTTCGATTATACAGACAAAAATCGCGCTTGATATTCTCAGCCGAACTTTCATTATTCGTCTCAAATGAGCTAAACGATGATATCTCCCAAATTGGTCAAAGTTTTGCTTTGGTGGTGTTTCTTATTTTTGAAGGCGTGATTTATTACTTCTCTACCAGAAAAATAAGAAAACACCCCATTTATGCAATGTAAGCACCGAGGAACAATCAATGAGTAAAACGGAATAAAAAAATCGGGCATGATTGTTATGCTTATGATTTCGTAGAGAAAAGAATCGCACTTGATAAAAATCATGAGTGAGATTTGAGATTTCGGTTTTTCAACATCACTGGTACTCAATCAATACTCACTCATCTTTACTCATCTACACTTTTTCCATCATTTTGATCTTAAAACAATGTTACGGCCAGATTAAATCTGGGTTATGTTGAACATGCATCCCATTAGTATCTGATTACCGTGTATTTTTTGACATTTTTGATCGTGAGGAAGTTGTATCATCACTTCTATTTGAACCCGGATTTGTGCAGGCTGTAATCTCTAAAATGGCTTCTGTTCAAAATCCAAAAGTTAAAAAGCAACGATCGGGTATTCTTCTCACAGCTAAAAAGAAGATTATCCATGATTTGGAAAATGGACTAACAGTTCAAGATGTTATGGAAAAGTACCACATCAAAGCACGATCTACTATTTACAACATTCAGCGATCCAAATCAAAGATACTGAACAACATTGCAAATACTCAAGGAAACATTGGTAAGCAAATTGGAGATTCTATTCATAGAAAAGCGCACTCATGTTTATCATTTGCAGCTCATCGTAAGTCTTTCAAATCTGCTCGCTACCCGAAAGTGGATGAGGCGCTTTACCTCTGTTTTTTGCAAAAAAGGCAACAACACATTCCGTTAAGCCAAGAAATGCTGCAAGTTCAAGCAGTGAAGTTTTTCAACGAGTTGGTGGGTGAAGGCAAGTTTGGAAGTCGGGGATATATCGCCAAATTTATCAAAAGACATGGAATTCGTCTTTTGAAAATTACGGGAGAGAAATTATCAAGCAACATTGCCATCGTTGACCAGTTTGTTCAAAAGTTTACGGCGGAAATGCGTTATAATGATTTGCTGCCAAGTCAGATCTTCAACGCTGACGAAAGCGGTCTAGTCTTCAAAAGCACGCCCACAAATACATACGTTGACAAGGACTCGATAACCGCACCTGGAAAGAAGGTGAACAAAGAACGTCTGACGTTTATGCCGTGTGCGAACATGGACGGTTCTTTGAAGTTGCCGCTGATGGTTATCGGGAAATATCTTAACCCTCGTGTGTTGAAAAATTTAAAAGAGCTTTCAGTTTTCTATGCCGCATCCAAAAATGCATGGATGACCCGCGTACTGTTCAAAATCTGGTTTTTTGAGCATTTTGTACCGAAAGTCAGAAAGTATTTGGCGGAAAACGGTTTACCTATGCGAGCAGTTTTGGCTCTGCACATTTCAATGCAGATGAGCTCAAAACGGAAGACGGCGCTATTTGGGCAGTCTTTTTACCGCCAAACACAACAGCGGTGCTTCAACCGATGGATCAGAATGTGATCCAAATGGTCAAATCACGGTACAGACAAATCATGATGCAGGAGATTCTTGGACGACCTGGAGAATTTCATGACAACGTGAAGAAAATAAATGTTAAGGATGCCATCTTTTGGGTTGCGCAATCGTGGGATCTGGTTCCTCAAGCTTCTATTAGAAAATCTTGGATTTTGCTGTACAACCCGGAGGAAGTAGAAGACGAAGATGAGGTGCCTCTCTCTATGATTAAGGAGCGACTTCTGGAAATATCCGCTACAATCACTGCGTCAAACGTTATCGATGAGGAAAATGCTGAGTTTGAAGTCCTCAAAGATTCAGAAATTGTTGAAAAAGTACTCAACCCTACAGCTGACGACGAATCGACGTACAACATCATGGATTGCAGCCTACCAGATGACGACAGCATGAACATTTTGGATTCTGCTAATGCGGAAGATGACTTTCAGCTGGTCGAATGCCCTTCAAATGCCCTCCGCTCGTTTTCAAACTTGTATCTTTCAATTTCAAAGCCTGCCGTTGTCCCATACGGAACTATCAATACACTTTCTCTTAATGTTTATTCGTTCTGGCAATAAATTACTGTCCACTCCTAGCGCTTCGCATGGAGATGAGAAATTATCTGCTTCTGCAAACTTCATAAATTCATTGTCTCTTCGTTTTATCTTTAGATTCATTATTCTTCTTGAGTAAAGATTGCTTTTTCATCATCTCTTTCATCTTAACTCTTTGCATCAATTGTCTCTCTTCAATTTTTCCCAATTTTTCTGGTTCCTTTTGTATCTGTTTTAAATGCCTTTCCTCGATTCTCTTCCTCTTCAAGTATTCTTACCGCTGCTGTTTCTAGTTTGCTTTGGCTTCATAAATTTCCAGCTATGTCCATTTAGAATCCGGAATAATTAAATCACCTGTATCTCGGTAACGGATTGACGTACAAATAGGTTTAATACATAAAATCAAAGATAATTTACTGTTAGAAAATATCAGTACAATTCATTTCTATTCGTTTTTAATGAAAATTCGCACTTTCTTCTTTATTCCTCCCATCAAACGCTGCACACCTCCCGAGTCAACTTCCTTGGCACATTTGTTCCAGATTTTGGTCATCTGAGTCACGTCTTGAGCCGTTTTTCCACTTTTCTCAAGCTTCCGCTTCATTATTGCCCAAAATCTCTCGATGGGCCGGAACTGTGGGCAGTTGGTGGATTTATGTTACGGCTGTAGTGTCAACTCGCCAAATCTGGCCAAAACTTCACGGGACCTTTATGGGGTTTAATGAAAGGTAGTACGCGGTTTTTGAAGCATTCTTCCTTGTACAGCTTCGAGTCCCTCGTCTTATTCGTCACGAAAACTTTGGTCTTTGCTCCGCAGCTGCATATCCCTTGCCAAATCATTTTTGGCCAGGAAGCTGTCCGAAATCCACTTTGACGTAGGTTTCATCGTTGATGAGCAGGCACCCTTGGTATTCGTCAAAACCTGCTGGTACAATTTCCGAGCTCGAGTTTTGGTAACGAAACTTTGCTTCAAAGTTCTGTTTGGTTGCTTGCTGACTCGATAAGAACGATATCCTGCTCGCAAACAAATTTTTCGAACGGTACTGCGAGCAGCAGCGTATTTTTATGCGATTTCATTATCTGATAGTCTAGGGTGTGCTCTGACGGTTCTAAACACCTTCTGGTTCAGCTTGTGGTCATATGTTCGACTACGACACTTACCTTGAGGCACTCGATTCACGCTCTTTTGCTCCCTGAAACGTTTGAGCACATCGTACACGGTTGATTTGTCGATTTTCAACGTTTTTGCGATTTTTTTATGCTTCTATAAGTGGGCGTCTACGTGAACAAACCACTGTAAAAGAATTCTTTCAGCAGTCACTTTCTGTACCGCTGCAGCACAGTAAGTAATTATGGATTTTAACTGGACAGATCTTTAGCTTGTAGCTGGAAACACCCGCAGCATACGACTTCTATTACCTTTCTCATGAGGTAAACATTTTAGTCAGGTTTGTGAGAACCTACACAGCTTTTTACAACGATCTTAAACCTTGTCTTCTTCAGTTCCGTTTACTCCTATCAAAGGTTTTATTTTGACTTTATGAACTCGTAAAATGCTGTTTTGTAATGCTCGGTTTAGGACTCATTCAAGTTATCTTATTATGGTCACTTGAAGAAGCATTTTCAAACCATTTTGCCTCCAGTAAATGCATTAAACGGCAAAGTGGCACTGAGTAGTCACTAAGTGACCAAATAGTTTTAAAGTAGCCATTGCGAAAATATATAGGCTTTTTGGCAAAACTGTGATTTCCTCCAATGGTTTGATGATTCTTGTTTGCCTATCCGTAGCTTTCAGCGCGTTTCGCTTGGCATTTCGCTAATCTTCCTGTGACATCTGGATACAAAGCTGGATAGTGCGGATCAAAATGGACCATTTAGAAATACGATGGACATCGATAACTGGTGCAAGTAGACGGATGTCGTGAACAAGCAAATGGATTCCTAGTTTTTCCTGTGTGGTAGTCAACGTAGTCTTTTGTCTTGGCCACTCAGCCTCCTCTCGATAGAGGTACTTGGGTCCTGTAAACCACTCGCTGTCTGGGTTCAACTCTGGATCCCGGGTCCACTTTGTTAATTGGTCCGCCACGTTCAGCATTGTAGGGACCCAACGCCACCCACATTGGTTGTTAAGAGACAGAATCTCCCCGATCCGCAGTTCGACGAATTCCTCGTACTTTCGCACGTCAGAAGTGAAAAGAACTGTTGGCTTATCTTAAACGAGTGATTGCTTCCCACCGCTACCGTTAACCTTGCTCCTAATACTGCCGCTTGTAGTGTACCAGTGTCCTTCCGTTGACAATCGCCCGAAAACATTCCGCACAACCGTATGCACTTTTACTGGTATCCGTAACGATGTGAAGTTGACGATTCTGGATGTCGACGGAACTTTCTTTCCGAAAGTAGCTGCGTGGCACTCGAATTGCCTCAATAGGCGGAAATACTTTGGCCCACCGAATCCACTTTTCGAATGATTCATCATCGATGGGTTCGTCCCATCCACAGCCAGTTCTCCACAAGTCTTGTGTTAGCATACGTCCAGATATTGCGAAGGGTGATCGTAATCCGAGGGGCTCGAACATTTATATCACTGGGCTTAAAACAATCCTTTTAGTTGGTCTACTGACCCCATCAAACGTGAATTGGTATTAAGGACGTTTCGCCGTAGAGAAAGAAAGTTATGGCCAATTCCTCAACCTTTGGGAACACGTCTTACAACGCTGGAATGGAATCCGTAATTTATAGGGAAACAGAACTAACGGAGGAGGCAATTCACCCGTAGCCGAACCGGAGATTAGAACTGTGAAGTTTTCTTTTTCGGAGTTTGAAGTGAGTGTTTGAATATCTTTCGAGACTTTTGAGGCGATTTCCTTCTGCTTCTTAGGGACGAGACAAAACGAGGATTCATCCGAAATGAAGACTCGTTCTGAATGCTCCAAAACATCAAGGCCGTTTTTTGATTCCGGATATTGTGTAACCGTATGGAACCAGTTTCGAACGTCATCTTTGGTAAGAACCCGTCGTTTTGACAAATTATATGATTTCCGTTTAGAAAAGTCCGGGTGACGTTGCAGAAATCGTCTGACCCATCCCCGGCTTGAAATACTATTTTTAGACTCTACTGACCTACCAAAAAAATTTAAGGCGTCCCTTACCTGCAGCATCCAAATTTTCTCGGTGACCGGATATCCTGCCTCGGCACTTGCAATCACGTAATCGTATGCAATTTGCACAGTCTGAATACCCTTCCGATTACCTGCGTATCTCGATTTCACCTAATTTTCTAGCGTAATTTTTGGGATTTCAAATTTTGTGCTAAATAACGAGCTGGACTGTCGACTTACAAGAAAGTGGTGTCTCCAAATCGCGACGATAAACAAAACACGTCGGCCAACGCACGATCGCGAAAGTTGTACATGACGATGCTGACGAATGAAACGATGAAACTTACGTGAAGGCAAACTTTAAACAGCTTTCTGGACAGGAATTTTATACGGCAACCGGACGGGGAAAGGTGGCAGATATTTTGAAGCACATAAAACAGTCCAAGTTCGCTGAGAAATATCTGGTGTGGCAGGCCATCTGTACCTGTGGCTTGAAGAGCACCGTTTACATTGCGACTGGAACCGTCAACCAGGAAATTAATCTGAGCGAGTGCCTGCAAAAACGTTTACTGCCTTTTCAGAAGCGACACAATTGTTCCGTTGTATTTTTACTGGATTTGCCATCTTGCCATTACGGAAAAATGGCAAATAACGTTCAAGTGACAAGAACCCTCTCAACACGCCAGAGCTCCACCCAATCGAACAATATTGGACCATCGTCAAGCGGAACCTTAAGAAGACTCAAAAATCTGTTGTAAGCAAGAAACAGTTCAAGACAAACTGGCGTTCTGCGGTGAATAAAGTGGACAAGAAGACTGTACAAAATCTTATGGCAGCTATTAAATGAAAGACCCGGCAATTCGCATTCGGTGAAAAGGAAGCTTATCTGAATATTTCTTCTGTATTGTGTATTATCTGGACTTGAAAAAGAAAAAGAATTTGACTTATTAATAAAATCTTTGATCGACTCACATGCATTAATATTTGACCAAAGTTTGATCGGAACACCCTTTAATCATTGAAATACAATCTATATTAACTAATTAATGAATGGCACTGCTTAAATTAATCAATACTCACCTTTTACATCAATACAAAGTTACAGCAACTGATCGACTTATGACTAAAAGCACAGAAAAGGGTTAATTTTGAAAGTACTATTTTTAAAAGCTTATCCGCTAACACTCTCAGAAAAAAAGACACTGTTTGACAGTACCCGGCATGTTTTGCCTACTACGACAATTATTAATTTAAAACGATCTTTGACATTTTTAAAAAGATCCTGTACGTAATTGCATCTAAAAAATTTTATAAATTACCTTCTAATTTAGATAAATTGGTTAAGGTGTCCGGATATTGATACCGTCCGGATTTTGGTGCAGCAAGGTTGTCGTAGTTGAACTGAGTTGATCAATCCATTACGATTCGGAGGTCTCTCCACTCCATGACTTCTGACATAGGCGATGGGGTGTCTTTTCTCAGAAAGAGTGTACTGCTTCGCAGTGTATTTTGTAATACTTACACCCACTTGAAACGACACGGAAATTCAAGCACGTCCAATAAATTACCAAACAGGCATTCCATGCTGGAAACTCGTCGCGATGAGAAGCGCCAACCATCTCAAATATGTCCAAATTAAGCGAAAACATGTTCACAATCAGCCGGTTTGTGCTTCGTTACAACGGACAGGTGTCATGCAATGCCCTGCAGGGAATTCCCTTTCTACAGTTCTCCTCTTCGAGAGAGAGGATTTCACTGCTGATATCAGACGTACACTCCGGCTAATCAAACTAGTACGTGACTGCACCGCGAGGTTCACGGCAAGATGCTTATCCAACACTCATCTCCAGCCAACTATGATAAATCACGTGGAAAACCACACACGACAACCCAAACCGAAGCA
This sequence comes from Aedes japonicus, assembly GCA_034211315.2. NCBI lineage: Eukaryota > Metazoa > Arthropoda > Insecta > Diptera > Culicidae > Aedes > Aedes japonicus. The sequence goes on along the minus strand of JASCZW010005461.1, from coordinate 165,453 downwards.
AGCCGTTTGCGTGCGTCCGTTGCGACTTAATGCCGTGCCGAGATTGTATGAAAATTTGTACACATAATTTGAGAAAGAATGTTGCCCCATTCCACAATGGTAAAGCGAGAAACACTTGCACCGCAGTGAGCGCTGCCGGTTTGTGTCTCTAGGCTACTGGAGCGACAGGCTCCGACTCCGAAGATAGTCAATGAGGAAATGGTGTGTGTTTACGCGAACGAGTCGCGGGATTTTGAATGATGTCCCCTCGATTTGAAACATTGCGTGAATTGCGCAACTGAGCTTTTGAAGACGGAGATTAGCCTGATGACTACGGTTTGAAGTTGGGCTATTTCGAAGCTAAATTTTGCAATTACTCTGTGCTTTCAATTACATGTCGGGTAATTACATGGCGAGCCAATTCTAAGCTTGATGCGCAATTATGCGCAACTAGCCAGCCGCTGACGAGGAGGAATAGCAACGCGATACACAAAACGATTAACTATATCTTGAAGGTCATCAGCCCTTCGAGAACCATTATGTTGCTGAGTTGTGTACCCGTAGAAGACTCAAGTGCTCCCCTCTAGGGAGCCTCGATTCCGGTACAAGGTTATGCACATCTCTCATATGCATACAGCGAGTATAGGAAGATAAAATTTATTGCCTTTAAAAACCCGGAGGAAAAAATGGCAAGTCGTGTGTGCGCGTCAAGTTCATGACCCAGCCGAGAACCCTAGAAGACGAAAAGGCCTTCCTTAGCCATTTAACGACTCATAAATTGTATCCATAGGCACTGGGAAGATCCAGATGTCAAATCACGCCGTTGCACGAACAACAACCGTTTAATTACTTCATCAACCCCCGTCAGCCAGTTGCGTTGCTCCATCATGGTCTGACTGCCCGCGATGATCGATGATGTCTCTTCGCATCTTCTGACGACGAACCTGTTCACCGTGATTAATCGAAGCAGGCGTTTGTGTCGTGTCTAGCGCTGCAAAGACAAATCAGACCCGAGACAATCGAGGCGCCGCCACCGCCGACGGTGTAGTATGTCATGTTTTTGGCTTTATGCACATTTTGCATAGAGGCAAAAACGAACAAAAAAAACCGATTTGTTGTGACGCAGTTTCGACATAATGTACCTGTTATAAACGACTGATTAACAACGGCTATTAAGATAGACAAACAAACTTCGGATCAGCGTTGGTCGATTGAGTGGCGAGAAAAGGAACGGAAATAAAGAGGGAGCTTGAAATCTTCTTGTTTGTTTTTGCAAACGATTATTGAAAAATGTAACCTACCATTAATTGTGAATCAATGACCATAATTAGGCGCCTAAGTAAATAGAATGTTGCGAAACATCGTTGAACGAATGATGAAGTTCCTGTGTCATGGCGGATTTTAGTTTAACCTCGTTGAATGCCAGGTAAGTTTAGAATAAAAAAATATTGTTTCGATGGACGGCGTCTTCAAACGTCGTCGAAACAATTTTTGTAACCAGCTCAGAATATAACCTTTATTACTTGATATAACCTTTCTTGATCTCAACTATCATGCACCTATTTTTCACTGTAAATAATAAAGACTTTACTCGAAAAAATTAAACGCAGAAAAATGGACACCAATTAATTTTCTGTGAAAAAAACTTCAGCATTATTGATGATGTTGTTTATGAAGGAAATAATTTCTCATCACCATGAGGCTCCAGAAGTGGACAGTAGTTTTTTGTAAGAACAAAGATGTAAAGAGAAAGTATTGACAGTTCCGTTAGAGTGCGGCAGGCTGTGAAAATTGAATAGAATTAGTTTGAAATTGAGCGAAGGGCATTGTAAATTATGTGAAGTGTCAAGTCAATTTCAAGCATCTTCTCTCAATTTTCACAACCTGCCGTTCTTTAACGGAACTATCAAGACTTCTTCTTCTCCTCTCCCCATGGTGCTTCATGGTGATGAGAAATTATTTCCTTCTTAAACATATGTCCATATCCTCAGTGTGGTAGAGAGAGATTTTAAGTTTTCCACACACTCTTCCTACATCAACGGCAGCTCTTCTCTCTTGTTTATTTTCACCCTCGTGTTTGCATACGGGTAGCTTATGTGAGTGGAAAAAATGGTTTTTATTCCCACTACACTCGATCGCTCTAGAGAGAGAAGGAGAGCTCTCAAATTCACAGAAGCGAATGCAGTTAAACTCCCCGACGCGTGCGCTCCAGTGGCTCTTCTGTCAATACACAGCAGTGATTGCAAATTCGCTTTGACGCTACATAACAAAGAAAGAAAGAATAATGTTTCTTCCCGCTTCCTTTTTTCGGACGTTTTCTGCAACTCCGACTATGTTTTAACTTTCAATCACACCAGCGAATCACATAAAGAGCACTGGCGCGTCCTCACACAAGTGTACGCGGCAGTGATCGCAGGCGAGAGCACGTGGGCAAAGACAGATGAGAGCACGTGAGAGCGATCCTTTAACAGAGAGTTTGGTTCACTCACTACAGATGATCCCGACCAAAAGGGAACAACAAAATTATTTCAAGTTTTGTTATTCAGTTACGCTGATTTAGATCACGGATGTTGTTAAAATAACCGAAATTCTAACAAAAGATCCTCTAGAGATAACAAAATTATAGCAAACTATGAAATACGTATAACATAAACAAAACCAACTTTGTAACAGTTTTGTTACGATGTAGCAAAATCATATTAGCTAGTGTTAAAATTAATTTACTTTCTTTACGCAGCTTGTGCCTTCCTGGGCATTATATCATAATATGTTATAAGTATGTTTTACAATTATCCAGATAAAAATGTTTTAAACAAATTTATATCATAATCAGTTATCGTTACAAGGTTTGTTAAAATTTTGTATTTTTAATGTTATACGCTTCTGGTCGGGATATCATTACAGGCGCACACTTTCAATCTGACTATTTTTCACCGAATAAAAGAGCACTTTGCTTCATCTGCGGTGAGTTATGGTTGTATCCTCTGTGAAGGTACAAATCTCACGCGCCGGCTTAACATTAGTGCGAAATGCCATCTCTGTTTGAGAATACCAAAATAACAATCATAATGTATAACATTATTGCTAGGTTTCTACTCGATTGGTTTAGGTTGGATCTGCTCTCCATAGCCGAATGCCCATCCGATCAGAAAGGTATAACATAAAAATAACAAAATTATAACAAACCTTGTTACGACTTCCTGATTATAATATAAATTTGTTAAAGACGTTTTAATTTGAATAACTGTAAAACATACTTACTACAAATTAGTATGTAATCTGCGTTAAGAACAAGCCTAATTCAAATAACAGCTGATATAATTTTGCTTCAACGTAACAAAACTGTTACAAAGTTTGTTTTGTTTATGTTATGTGTATATCATAATTTGCTATTATTTTGTTACCTTTTGAGATTTTTTTGTTACTATTTCGGTTATTTTAAAAACATTCGCGATCTAAATTTGAACAATCTTTATTCTAAAAACAGTGTAACTAAATAACAAAATTTGAAATAATTTGGTTGGTTCCTTATGGTTGGGAAACCAAAAACTGTTGCCAAGTGGCTAAATTTCTCCTGCTCCTTACCTCTTCGAGAACAGCCATCTTAGATGGGGCAACGTAAAGCTTCATGCTTTGCCCGGCAATTGCTTTGTGTCCGCCATGATGTAAATCTCGTCGTCCATCACGACACACTTCGGTTCCTCACCCTAGAAAAGTAAAATAACAAACTGATATCAAATAATTAACATGTTTTGTTATCTCATTTTGATCTCACCTGTTATCGGGTAACAAATTTAGTTATCAACATTGACTCATTTTGTTATCATCTGTTACCTATTTTTAAAGAGAATTTTTGACGAACGTTACAGAATTCTACCAGCATGCTGACGAATGCTTAGTATTACCAGCATGCGGTGGATTTGAAATTGAGCTTCCCACCAGATGCACTACTTTAGTCATTAGTGTATGAATTTGATATCATGTTGATAACATGATTCGAAATTATCTCAAAAAATTTGTTCATATCACCAAAGTTGTGATCAAAATGAACTCCATGATAATGAAACGAATTAATATTGTGATATCCAACGAATATTAATTTGTTATCTCTTTTATAATTTTGACTGTTTATTCAGCCTAAATGATAACATATTTAGTGATCAAACACTGATAATTTGATATTAGAACTTGTTATTAATTTGGTATAAACCTTTGCTCGGGAAGCCACTCGAGGTACAGCTTCCTGGCGTGGGCTTGGACATCGTATTTTATTTGTCGCTCTGGTTTGGTGCCTTCCTGAAATTGTAGACGTGAATTCCACAACGCTTAATTGTTTTCTCGACAAACCAGATGGAAACCTTCGCCGTCTTCGCCACTTTGCGGAACGAAAGGTTCGGCCGTCGCTTCAATAGATTCAACACCTTCCTTGCCTTGACCGAATCAGCGTCCTTGATGTTCGGCCGCCGCTGAGTCGTCAAAGTGTCCCTGAATGGTCAAAGTGGTCCCTGATCAATAGTAGAGAAAAGATGATTGAGATACGTTCCAATCCAAATCCAATCCAATCCAAATCCAATCCAAATCCAATCCAAATCCAATCCAAATCCAATCCAAATCCAATCCAAATCCAATCCAAATCCAATCCAAATCCAAAAACATCATGTCATAGACCAACCAAAGGATATGATCACATCCGGATACTCTGGAACCAGTCCAAAAGAACAATTTTGGAACTCCAAGTATTTGTTACATTCGGTGGTTCAAAATTCACTTGCACTCACTACTGATATCCAAGAACATCATACCAGGACATTTGGCCACATCCGAATACTCTGGAATCGGTTCTGGTAGGACCTAAAGAGGACAATTTTGGATCCCCAAGTTTTGTATCGTTCGATGGTTCAAGATTCATGGTTCAGTATTCTAAAACATGAATTTTGAACCGTCAAACGGTACAAATACTTGGGGTTCCAAAATTGTCCTCTTTTGACCCTACCAGAACTGATTCCAGGGTATCCGGATGTGGTAAAATTCACTTTTAGGTCTATGGCACGATGTTTTCGCATATCGGTATTCAAAATCTTGATTGTTGAGCCGTCGAACAGTACAAATACTTGGGGCTCAAAAAATGTCCCCGTTGTACCCTGCCAGAACCGGTTCCAGAGTATTTGGATGTGGCCAAATGTACTGGTAGGTTAAAGGCATGATGTTTTTGGATATCAGCATTCAAAACCATGAAATTTGACCCGTCGAACCCGATGACCCGTTCAAATACTTGGGATTTGAAAATTGTCCTCTTCGGATGCATTCTGGAACCGTTTCTGGGATCCTATGTATTTGACCCTGAATGCGCTATTCTTTAGTAGTGTCATCTCTAGAGGTCGCTGAAAGCTGTTACTGCCCAAAAACGTTTGTTTATAAAAGTTAGGAAAAATCAGAAAATTTCAGATCCCTAGTTTATTCCGTTTTGACGTTAGAGGTTTCTTGAGATGTTGATTGGTCAAAAACGACTCCAATGCACAAGGAAGGACAGTTTTTTCATAGTTTCCTTAGTCAACGCGAACCATTTTCTTGAAATTACACAAGAAAAGGGCTTTCCTCTGACAGATATAGCCTTATTCCGTCTGCGATTTTCAAACTTTTTCAGTGCGGAGTGCTCATAGTCTGATCCAAATACAAGACCAAGTTTAAATATAAGAGCAAATTTAGCAAATCCATTTCCAAATTCATTGAAAATCCATTTATAAATATAACTCCAACTATATTTCCAACTCCAAATCCAAATCCAAATCCAAGTCCAAGTCTATGTCCAAATCCAATCCTATTCTAACTTCAACTCATTATCCAAATTCAAATCAAGCTCTAAATCCACCTCAACATCCAACTAAAATCCAGCACAAATCAAACTCTAATACAAAATACAAATACAATCGTTATCCATATCCAAATCAAAATACAATCCAAATCCTAAAATACAGGTTCAACTCCATGTCCAAATCAAAATCCAATCAAATCCCGATACGTTGAATTAGCTGGAGAACGAGCGGAGACATAAGCTTAAGGCTGATGTCCAAAATCAAATCAAAGGATATATACGAATAGTTCAGCGGAACAACTTCCACCACGAACTTTCTATACTTACGTGTCCTTTCCGTAAAGCCGAATAAATAGTTCACAGGAAAAATTTCCAACATGAACCAGAATGATTAAAACAAGTTATTGTGCTTATATTTTGAATACTGAAAAGGATACATGTTCAAGTCACTTTAGTCCCTATCGATCTCTGGAGTGCATGTAGTGCTAGCGATGTTTAGTCTCCAATGTGTTTGCTTATTGCAAACTTCCTTCTCATCGTTTCTCAGTTCCCTTTAACTACTCTCTCTCTCTCAAAGCTCGCACTGTAAAATTATATACACCGATTTTATTGTAAAAAGCGAACAAGTCCTAATTATGAAGTAAATGTATAAAAATATTAATTTTTCATCAAATCCAAACAATCAGAATCCAAATCTTTTTACAACTCAAAATAAAAATACATTTGCTAGTGAAAATTCAACTCCATATCCAACTTAATTCCAACACAAATAAAACTTTCAAACCAATTTCAAATTCAAACTCAACTCAAAATCATATCCAAATCAAAATTCAATTACAACACACACTAGAACATCCCTCCATCTTTAAATACATTTGAAAATCCTATCCAAACTTAATTTCCAACCTAAAATCAGAATCGAAATCCAACTCTAAATCTAACTCTTAATTGAAAACCAAACACAATTAAAATCCAAATCCAACTGATAGCAAAGACAGGAAGGAGCTCACCCAGATTTCAAAAACATTCCGATCTATGATTAAATCGCGCATCCAGAAACAGCACTGCAGTCTATGGGCAAGACACTGAGCAATCCTGAGTAACTCTAAGCAATTATGAGCATCTCTTTTTCACTGCACTTCCGCCTCACTTTACTCAATTTTTGAGTAATTGAGTAAAGTGACGCGGGAGTGTGGATTCATTTTGTGCTATTCAGCATTCCTACCTTTTGTAAAGCTTGATTTTGACTTATGCAACTTAAAATGATCCTACACAACTTTCGCTTCTGGACTCCAAATCAGTCTCCACATACCGGCCCAATTCGATGTTTGTCCTGTTCCCTCAAATCGAATATGCGTTACTGCATCAGCAATGCGTCCCACAGTTGAAGTCAACGTCGAATTGGTTGAGTTAATCAATCCGTACAATAGGAATATGTGGCATTTAATTCCTGCCGAACGGATCACCTCCAAAAAGATATTTCAATATTTGCGGTTGGTCTAAACGGCTTGTTCTGTTTTTGAAGTTGACCGTCACATTCAAGCAACTGCTGCCGGAATACTTCAAATCAAGTTCTAAATTATAGATACAAGTTGATGGAAGCTGATGCCTTCTGAACAAACGTGAGTTTTATGATCAAATAAAGGGTGTATTCGATAAAAATGGCACACACATATATACTCATCAAAATTAAACTGATTATCGGATTTTCTTGAAATTTTTAGGGAATGAAGAACTACTAATGAGTTTTGATTTACAACATTTGTTTTATTCAATTTCGTCTCCCATCCCGAATGCCCGCACTGTTGTTTTTACCCAAATTTTCTTCAATTCTAGCTCTGTTTTTATAGTTTTGGGATGTTTGCGAAGTTCCGTTTTCATAATTGCCCAGAATTTTTCAATTGGACGAAGTTCCGGTGAATTTGGTGGGTTCATATCCTTTGGCACAAAATTGACTCCGTTGGCTCGGTGCCACTCCAATACGTTTCGAGCGTAGTGGCAGGATGCTAGATCAGACCAAAACAGAGTTGATCCTTTGTGCTTCTTAATGAATGGCAAGAGACGCTTCTTAAGGCACTCTTCCGTGTAAATCGCACCGTTTATTGTTCCGGAAGTGATGAAGGGAGCACTTATTTCACCACATCCGCAAATCGCCTGCCAGATTAGAAACTTCTTTGCAAATTTCGATAGTTTCTTCTTTCGAACATCCTCCGGAACATCGAACTTCGACTTGGCAACGAAATATTCTTGCCCAGGAAGTTGACGGAAGTCGGCCTTGACGTATGTTTCGTCATCCATCACGATGCAACCGGTTTTGGTGAGCAGCTTCGTGTAAAGTTTCCGGGCGCGGGTTTTCGCAGTGATGTTTTGTTTTTCATTCCGGTTTGGGGCTTTTTGCACTTTGTAAACATGTAACCCAGCACGCTTCATGGTTTTCTGCACAAAACCGACGGTTCTTGAATTGTTGTACGACTTTCCTGGCCATTTTACTATCCATTGGACCACTTTTACGACCACTCCCTTCCTTTCTTTGGACACTCAGACGCTCCTTGAAGGTTCTTATTACACAAGACACAGTTGTATTTGCAATTCCAAGCCTTTTAGCAATCCACCGGTGGGACGCCGACTGGAACTACTGAATGTATAACTATGAAACTTGGCAGATGTAAATAATACACTATGGATAAGATCTACTCAAATTTCTAGGTTTTTTACCCATACGATTCAAAAGTTACAGAAGATTTTCTGTGTGCCATTTTTATCGAATACACCCTTTATGAGTGAAGATTTTTTTTTGCTTTTGCACTCATTTTTTGGCACTCCCACCACTCTATATCTTGGGAGGAGAAAAAAGCATAGAGTGTGCCAAATTGACGAGAAAGCTGTCTTGCCCCTTGACTGCAGTTGAGATGCTCGTTCCAAGACCATGGATAAACTTCCCAGAGTAATACCAACAATCAATATGTAACTAGCGATTTGAAATTGGTTCACTGTTGTAGAACCCCTTGGTCCGAATTACACCTTGAAGCCAGCACCTTGTTATACATATTTGCGCCTTTGTTTTGATTTGCTGTGTTATTTTGACAGAGTATTTGAGAGTGTGTTCATGTGAGTTCATTATAAGGGGTGCATTATTGAGCTTGGGACCGAGCTTGGGACGATGTTCTAATACTGACTGAGCCAAGAAAAAAATCGTTTTTGTATGGGACCTACTGGTCTTAGAGTTAGTCTATGGTAATACCCTCGGACCTGAAGACGAAACCCATTTGGCAGCACATTTGCTTGATGGATTGCCGGAATTCTGTCTCCAACGAGTTTAAATGTCATATCTTCATCATATTTTTTACAAAAATCATTAAAATTTTCTAACAATCTTAACAATCTTACTTAATCTCACGAAATCACAGCGAAACAATGCACCTCAAACTTTTTCAGTAGCACAGCCTACTAATTTGTAAAATTGAAATATTGATCAAAATGAAACTAGGAGTAGAGCGTTATGATTCACCATGGAAACAAGAGCAAATCTACAGCGCACACTGGACGAACCAAAACTCGCATAATCCCGTCTCACAGCGGATCGCTTCGAGCTTATTTTAACACCTTTATCGCCTGACAGCTTCCTTTCCATCTACATATGTACATGAAGCCTACCACAGCCCGGTCGGCTTCAGTTCAAATCTCTCCCAGACGATACGTCGTCGTCGAAGGCGCAGATCTTGCTTCTCGCCCCGAAGACCGTATCAATTACAAAACTTCTGCGCATAAATAATAATGACTAATGGGCCGGAAAATTACAGCCTATGCAGATTGGCTCTGGCTCCTCAACTGACAGTCATGTATGATGTTTTGATTGGTTTAATCACGATCTAATGGGAAATCTATTACTGCTATAAATCAAATATTTTGAAAGGGAACGATGCTGCTTTGAAGCAACTCAGGCGTATGAGTTTTCTGGCTTAGTATTTCTTATGATTGGCATCTAATTTGAAAAAAACTTCGGCCGAGTATAAATTACAAAAAAAAAAAAGATTTTAAGTAATCACTATTCTAGTCAATGACGATCGACCACAAGTCAGTGTCCGCCTCTAGCCAACCCACGCTGCTTTCAAATTAACAATAATCCGTGCAAATTTGCCAACCTAATTGCATCTTTGGTCGTTATTTTGCTTTAGTAGTTTGGAACCTCTACACAATACACGCAACACCGTCTTCGCCCTCTTCTTCGGTTGCGGTAGTTCTATCAATAGCCTGCAATTACCGACTAAGTGATCCACTTAGTTCACTGCTCTCTTTGGGATCGGTTACAGACTTGGCGTACTTGGCTACTTCATTTATTTTTTCGCCATGACTCTGTATATGATCGTAAGATCGGTCGGGCTCGTTCGGCAAACTGTACGTTAGTGAACATCAGGAGTTGGATAATAAACTGTATGTGATTTGTACTTGACACAGCTCATTCAACTCATCAGCACTTCCGACAACGGTGGAGGAGATTCTCAGTTAGTAATGGACAATCAAAATAGATTTTGAAAAAGGGCTGTTGTTTCTCTTAATCGATTTTCACTTTTGATAGGTGAAGATATGTTTAGATGAATATCGAATGTGAACGTACGGTGTTTGAAATAAATTTGAACCTCGATTGCCACGCAATAGCATTTAAACTAACAAAGCATAATCTTGATCTCAATGAATCATTAGCAATAGCATAATTGGGAAAGATGCGCCTCGAAACATACAGATTATTGTAGCATATTAGGAAACCTACCATCCCTGTATGGAGATGATCTGCGTATTCGTAAGTACCCTTAAGCCCTTAGCAAGTGAACGCAACCACCATAACCGCTTTTCGGTGAAGTAATTAAATGCGCACGATTTCAATTAGGTGATTCCAGAGCTGAGCAAATGAATTCCGCTTCCCTCAGCCAAAGTCGCGCCGGATCATCATCACCCATTTTATACAACCAATCCGACGATGGCTTTGTGCACCGCTATAAACATAAACAAGCCTCTCGTCCATGCCTAATAATACATATGCCTTCGCGGCTTAAGTGGAACTTAAAAACTACCGCATTTCTGCCGGTTAGTGCCCGACACGTTTTTAACTCTTTTTTTCCATTATCTTTTGGGATGTTACCGAACGCAGCACAGCAGTTTGACCCCCACATCTTCGGCACGTCAGGCGTGAATCTGCGCGAATGACCATTTTCTCGCTCCTAGGTTAATAAAATATATTCAAAAACTGATGAGAATGTGTCGCGCACGAAAGGATTGCCGATGCAAAAAGTTCAAAAGATCTCTCCAATGTTTAAGGTCAACTTGTTGGGTAAACAAAAGCACGTCGCCCGTAGAGTGCCTTGGTTTGTGGCACGCGACCCGAGATCCAAGTAAACAAAAACGACAAGTGGCGCTTCACCCGTGCTGTCTGCGGTGAGATGAACGGAAGGGTGGTGGTTGTTGCGAGGGCTTTGATCGCAGCATGCTGTGTGTTTTTTTTTCTCTCGTTTGTCTGTAAACACCGGTCTGTTGTTGAGTTTATATTTGTTTGCCGCAATTCCGAAGAGATCAATTTTTTTAAATGTAATTCCAGAGTACTACGTGATATGGGCGATATAGTCTTTGTAAACAACCACTCCTGAATAAATTGGGGTGTTTTTGAGCACCAAATTTCCAAGATTGGGAATCTCAGTCTCGAAAACTACAGTGGCTTAATTCCTATGAGCACACCCCCATTTTTTAATTCTGATCCTACTACATAATGCAAGGGTTTTTGTTATATTACTAAAACACTACTTGCGCTATGACCACACAAAATTGAGTAATTGAATAAATTTGGGTTGAGTGACAATTTTTCTGTGATAGATTATAACTAATAATCATAACAGGAAATATAAGCGCAGTGTAACAATGCTACACCTATCGTGCTCGATTTACACAGCCAGTACAGGGTGTCTCACAATAGGTGTCAAATAGACGATATTAATTCATTCCGAATCTCTCGCCCTTTTCCTTGATATCTTTGCGCAAAAGCTTTGCAAACCCATCGCAGCTGGCACGCACGATTTCCTGAGGAATTTGGTCCCAAATATCAACCAAATGTTTCTGGAATTGATCTTAAGTAAGTCGTGGGGCCTATATGCTAAAGCACAAAGCCCCAAACAAAGTAGTCAAGTGGGTTGGGATCCAGTGAAGATGCAGGCCATTCTTCGCTTGTGATGAAATCGGGCAAATTTTTCGTGCACCACGCTTGTGTCTTCTTTGCCTTGTGAGCTGGATCTGAGTCCTGTTGGAATCAAAATGGTGTATTCCCATACAACGTTGAAGCATGAGGAAGCAGATGGTTCTTCAAAACCTGCTCGATGTTATATTCAGTGTTAATTTTAACGTTAGGTCCTATGAAAAGAAAAGGATTTTTTTCTTTTCGTGAAACGGCGCCCCATATCATGATTTTCGATACATTCTGATAGAGTCCTGCAGCTTGTTTATCTCTTGGAATATTGGCAAGCCATGCACACAATCATTTTATTGATTATGGCTGTCCTGAAGGAGGAAGAGCTCTTCATTCAAAAATAAAATTTCGCAGCCACCGTGTCGAACCAAGAGATTTCTGCTTCTTTGGACCCTGGCTTACTTTTGACGCACCGTCAACCCGTGAACCCGTTGTTTCTTGTACGGTTTGCATTCCTAATCATGAAGAGCATGTTCATTGAAGCAGTGAACATTTGATATTGTTTGCTCAATTTACCGCATATGAATTACGTCTTATTTGCTCCCTCACGCATTTGATCTTTTTCTACGTTCTTGCAGTTCGTCTGGCATCTCCTTTGTATTGAATATGGACATTTTCAGTTTCAAGGTACGAAAAACAAAACGCTTACTCACTCCGAACTGCTTAAGGCTATTGAATATCTAACACGGTCTAAGCTTTTGCGAATGTCATTTCAAAACTTGCTCCCGTATGGCTTCCATGGTAGCTGATAAATATAAACAAACGGAATCGCTTATTTATCTCAAGCGATAAGCTGTCAAAAGAATACACTCAAAACGGGTGTTTTAAATTCCGCTGTTAAAATTACCCAGCTGCAATTAACCAAGTCTGAAAAAAGGTGACACCTATTATGAGACACACTGTAGTAAACTGTCATTCTTCTGAGTTGCAGCTCTATGTGTGAGCGTGTGAATCGTAAACAAAACCACAAGGAGCGACAATTTTGTAAAGTTGTCAAGATTCCAAAACGGAAAGTTTCTCGACGAGTCGGAGCGGACAGTAATCTCTGAGTTGAAGGATGTGGGCCTAAGTAACCGCGCCATTGCGAAACGAATCGGTAGAGGAGAAACGGTTGTGAAAAATTTCTCGACAAAAGGTGAAAATTACGGCATACGGAAGCAGAACAAGGGCAACTCGAAAATAACCAATCGTGAACAGAGCTGTATCATTCAGCTTGGTGAGACCGGAAAGTTGAATTGCTCGGCGATCAAAAAGGAACTTGATGTCCCCATCACAATAAGGCGTGTTTCACAAATTCTGCAAGGATCCGGGTCTGTACGACGTGACAATCCATACAAAACAATTTGGGTTCAATACAAGAACCCTTCTATTCGATAGAATTTGAAGCTTACAACGGCAGATTTTATATTACAGGAAATTCAGTTTGGCCCATCCAAGCAAACCGATCAATGCCAGAGCATGACAGGCATGACAAAACAAACTAATTAGCTCTTTCACACTCTCTTCGTATCATTTAATGGCGTGACGATGCGCATACATGAAAGTTTTGAATTTTAGAGAGAACAGGTTGATCCATTCATCCTAATCAGATATTCATCACATTGATACTGAAATCCATGTGAGCTACAGCGAAATTTTTAATGATTGCTCCTCTGCGAAACTTCGTTTATATTTGGAAATAAGGAACTTCCTTGATATGAGCATGAGCATGAGTATGATTGACCGCCCGAGATTGCTACTCCACTTTTGCCAGATCATCAGTTTTTATACAGAGAACCTACAGATGATGCTTGGGAACTAACATACATCCTCAATGTGTAAAAACTAGTGATCACAAACTAAGACGATACCGGCGCAGACCTCGTCCGAATGCAGGTCAAATAAGGAAAGGGTAGGAATGTGTTTATGTGATACTCGCTTCATTGTGTAACTATCGGTTCCAATTGAAGCTTGTTGACTCCACCACAAGTACATTTCACCACACAGTTCTACACACCCTATGTCCACACCAACTACCTAAGAGCACCCGTTCCGGTCTGGTACTAAACCTATTTTGGCAGCTCAACACCATTACTCCACAACGCATCGGTCGCTGCTAAATGCGGTATCAAAATAAGGTGTGGCCCAGTTAGAATTAGTACATAGACTATTGCGCATATATCGGATGTACATTAACAAAATAGTTCGACTTTATGTGAACTTTAGAAGGAAAATACAAAAAAAAATCATCTCGATTTCGTAGAAATTTGCGGACTTTCTCCGGAATACGTTTCATCAACCGGCGCATATTATTCTCATCCATCGTTTTGGCAATCTTATTCCATTTGGTTCTCAATTCATTTATGCTTTTGACGACACTGCCATTCGCTTTCAGCTTCCTCTTCATAATAGCCAAAAATCTTTCTATTGGTCTGAGCTGGGGACAGTTTGGTGGGTTGAGTTCTTTCGGTATAAAGAGAGTCCCGTTGGTTTCATACCACTGTTTTACTGTAGTGACAGCTTGCAAGATTTGTCCAAAACATGACAGGTTCATTGTAGGATCTGATGAATGGCAATATTCGCCTTTGAAGACATTCCGTTTTGTACAGCTCTGAATTAAATGTCTAATCAGTGATGAATACTTTGATGTTCCTACCGCAGCTATGAATTTAGCAGGAACTCCCCAAGCTATAGCCCAGTAAATTTTTTGTCTCGGTAACTGTTTAAACTCGGCCTTTACATAGGTTTCATCATCCATGAGAAGACAGCAATTGAATTTTGTCAACACCTGATCGTACAGTTTTCTGGCACGGATTCTGACCACATTTTTCTGCTTTTGATTCCTATTTGGTTGTCTACAGGCACAGTATGACTTGAAGCGGAGACGAATCCGTTGCACGCTACTGCGTGCAGCGTGAAACTTTTTGGCCAAATCGCGGTCTGAGATGTTGGGGTTTGCCTTAATGTTCTTGATGCCTTTGTTCCGTAGTTGACGGTTGACAGTACCCGCACGACGCTTGCATTGAGGCTTGCGATCCGTCGAAAAAGTTTCTCTGTACTTTTTCAAAACACGCCACACGTTATTTCGGTGTAAACCCTATACTTTAGCAAGTTTTGGCCCAGACCAAGAAGGGTTTTCCATATGATTGCGCACAATTGTTTTTCTTCTTTTTTCTTCCATTTTGTATTTCTCTGAACCACATTCGAACAGGACGGCGAAAAAACAATTCAGATGTTGTTATTTTAGAGAACATAGAGTTCACAAATCCGACATCTATGTAAGAATCAAAAATGTTTGTTTCAATACTAAATGGGCCACACCTTATAATATATAAAAATGCTTGTAGTATTTTCCCTTTACATAAATATATACACTATTATATAAATATTTCATGGGAATGGGAGGGACCATCAGGGCACCCGATTGAAGCACTCTGGGGAATGCCAACTCCCTATTGCTAACAGGTTGTCAATGTAAGATGGCTTGCTCTTTTGACCAATTGTTCAATCTTGTTGTTGAAAGGAGATTCTTTATATCTCTGTGGATACGTATAAGTGATGATGCCCATCCATCCATCCACCCAACCCGTTATTGGCCCTTCATACAACGGCATGTTTAGGATTATCAGTGGTTATTAAAGCTGGATCAAGTCTAACAGCAAGGAGAGCCCATTGCTGTCGGACTTAGTGTCCGTGCTACAATGGGTGGTAGTACATATTATATATCATACATTTTTCTTAGAGTCGTAGAGTTCCAGGATGGCAGCTTCGAAATCATTTTAAGAACTTTGCTCTGAATCCTTTCAAGTGCTTCTTTTCTAGTAGCACAACAACTAGACCATATTGGCACAGCATGGGTGGTCTGATAATTTGTTTGAAATTAGAAGTTCGTTCTTTAAACAAAGTTTGGATCTTCTGTTTACCCCCGGCCAATGACACTAGTTTACATCTCACCCCTGGACAAGCTACGAAAAACACGCTTGGAGGTGTTTGGATGACTACACGACGGGAGATAAACCAGCTCGAGGCTGAAAAGCTCGATAATACACACAGATAAAAAGAAACATTGAATTTTCTGCGTTATCTAATGCACATAAAGGGAATGCTCGATTTGGCCGAAAATAATGGGATATTTCATGTAAATTTAAGCCAGGTAACGCCTGAATCTAGCCTATTGTATGAAAGATTGCAAACAATATCGTTGTTTACGCTCCTTTGGCTTGGAATTACACGAGGGGAAATTTTCCGCGCTTGTTAAAATTAATTATTTTTTTCTGTGCAGGGGAAAAAAACATTGAAAATAAACAGATTTTTCATACATTAATTGTTATGTTATATATTCTCCGTGCGAGGAGTAACGATTATGATGTAGAAGGAGATGTTCGCTCATCACCATGAGGCACCAAGAGTGAACATTAATGTTTTTGGCTAGAATGAAAGATATTCATGAAGAGAAAGTTTTGATAGTTCCGCCAGTGTGCGGCAGGCTTGAAAATATAACAGATGTTTTAGGAAATTGAGCAAAAAGGGCATGTGTACAGTGGTACTCGCACCAACGACATTTTTGCCTAACATCCCACTGCGGGGTAGGTCGAAGCACGGACTAAGTCCGCCACTTCAACAGGCTATTAAAGCCTGTTCAAAAACTATATCAATTTTAAAATCTTCATGGATCGAAATTCCAAAAATAGTGCCCCACCTGTATTATTCATCGTTTTATGGATTTATTGCACAAAGTTTACATTCTATGGATCAATTTTACTAGTTTAAAGAAAGTGATTGACTCTTTTATGCATCATTTGTGATACGTTGATTGATAATCCGTACACAGCAAAAAAATTTGAATATTCCTTGAAACGTAAACAGCAACATAATGTAAAATAAGCTCATTTAAACGATTGTCTAATATAATGTTGTGTCGAATATAATGCACATAAATGGAGCATCACATGAACTGAAATATTCCATTGCCATTCGGTTTATTTACATTTTCAACGCAGAATACTGATGTTTACCATTAAAACTCGATGAACATTCCTTGATCTTTACATGTATTTAATGTAAATATTTGATCACAGCTGCTGTCATTCTGTTCTGAAAAAGCAAGATGGCTTCTATGCATCCAGCCGCGTATTATTTCGTTTTTGTTCGTGCGTACGTTTTGAAGTGATTCAGCGATGTGTGATTAAATAAAATGTGGAAGATATGATCTGCAGTACGATTATGTTTCGTAACAATTACGTAACAACGTAATTACGTTGTTACTTAACAATTAATCGAAAACATGTCCGATCAGACGGTGCAACCCGGTTCAGATCGTTCGTTCCTTTAAAAAAGCATATAATGCAACAATAAGAGCCGAAACATAAATGTCTTTTTCCGCAGTGTTCGTTCACAGGAGCGTAGTGAAGAAATCGCCTTCCCTATTGCAGCATACGCCGTTTTAAAGGTGGATTCTGAGCTTCCTAGTAATTTTGAAGAATTTAAAGAAGAAGATGCAGGAAATCGTTGAAGTGCTTGGGTATCATACACGAAAGAATTTTACGTTGCCTATTGCGGAACTAGAACCGGCCAGATCCAACGCGTAGTGAAAATTTTTTTTTCTGCGGTCGCTTTGTATGAAATGGCGCAATAAGGTTCATCCAACTAAAGTTATAATGCTACGAATAATATATGCAAATATGCCGCTATTCCAAAATGGCCATATGTTAATCGATGACAAGATTTTTTTTTCTTTTTTTAATTCAATATAAATAAATGAAAATGTAATTAAATGAACACAGCACGCTTTTAGAACAATCATTTCATGAATCAATACGCGAGGAATTGGGCATTCTGTTAGTTGAGGGTATTGTTATATCTCGTCTATAAAATTACATCCTATTTTAGACCTACATTTCTCTATCTTAGTTTTACTTTGAGCCAATCAAAACGTCAATGTAAATTTAAATTGCAATGTGATGGTACATTATTTCTCACGCTCCAAATATGTGCATGGAAAATAATGTAAATGTACGCTACTTCTTCGAACTGTGTACAATTTGAAAGATCATGCCCTAGATATAACACGGAATATTTTTGAGCATTTTATTGCTAAATTTTCTACACAGTATGGATCAAAGTGATAAATTTTATGGATTATTTCTATTCATTACGGATATTCACTAGAGTCTTATGGGTTCGTTTATGGCACGATTTTCATTATTTTATGGATCTTTTATTACTTTTTGCATGCAACAGTATGTTAGCCACTTCCGTTGGCTCTCCGTGAGCATTGTCTGTATCTAAAAAATGTCATCGTTTGTCTAGCCATTCATCCTGCGTAGTTCGAAGTAAACACGGCTACCACCAACGCGTTTTCACTGAAGTTCTCTGCCTGTATCAAAAGCCTGTCACTAGCCCGAACACAATAGTCACTTCATGTAAGGTGACTCTTCAACTTTAACTTCCAACACAGTCGACAAAAACCACACCCATTTAAGCCTCATGCTCTATCACTCCAGGTCAATCGTACCGTGAAGTGATGTTTCGTTACTTCATTTTCTCGGTCATTTTAACGAGCAAAAAGTAAATGGAGCACTTTTTCACCATCTAAAAAAAAACAAACAAATGACACAAGCGGGTCACGAAAAAAAAAGAATCCTCAGCTTTACCTCTTTTACATACAACGTGATGATGACCCATAGGCCAGCACACGGCAGTAGAAATGCCATAATCAAAAGGAAGGAAATAAACCTGTCCCGGGTCGTTACGACTAGAATTATGTAAATTATTAATTACGCCTTTCTTTCCCACACACCGCAGCAGCCGTTTACTTAGGCAGTTTGCTGCTAGCTACATACTTACTTCGGGACGTTTAAACATTCGTTCGTTTTTAGCACTCTAGCATACTACTTAGCCGCTAGTTAGCCATTTATTTCGAGCTGCTACAGTCGACGGTAAGCCAGTCGAAGAAAAGAAAAGCTCCAGAGTAGTCAACCAACCACTCTAGTTGGCCGCTCGTCCTAAGTGTTTACACCTTCCAGCGAATGTGCGCGAGCATGAATGGATTTCACGAATGGTGTGAACAAGTGGAATATGGATGTGCAAAATTGCATGCACTGGTACATTCGTCTCCGCCACGAGGTCCGCAGTCAGTTTAACACATGATGGAGACCACCATCAGTCGAGCGGGCAGACATCTCAACCGATGGACTTATTTACATTTCACGCCTAGTCATTAGTGTCATAAAGGTGTAAAACCGACGTCAGTTGGTAGTTCGAGTCTTTGAATGACAGTTTATGCAGGGCATGGATTATCCTTGGTGATGACTGACAGTGCTGTGTTTCAACCTTATCTGTGTACAGCGAAGTTAAGCATACTTCATTAATAATGGTAATTCTAGTTTGTGGATGGAAATGGTTGGTTTATGTTCCAACAATAATTTTGGTATCACTGAAGGTTAATATTCATATGCTTGTAATTGACCATGATCTGTTATCTGGAACTGCTTCCGTCAGGGTCTGTCAGGGATCAATTATATTCGTGTCTCCGTAAGAGTCCGTGTTCAGGATCAGGAGGCAACAAGGATTATCACGCTGAGCTTGACGTTGTTATTATGATGTCTTTGAAAATACTTTCGGATTCAACGGTGGTTGGGGGTAAAGAATTTTTTTCTCTTCGTTGGGTTCCATGGTTAACTAAATCTTAGCATCCTCCGGGGCAGCAACGAAACGGGCTCGTTGTTTCAAGGATTATCTTCGTGATTGGTCTAATGAAGGTAGATCGTGGAGATCGTATTGTAAATATTCGAACCTTGCCGTCAGGACCGTGGTTTACCTTCTCTACGATTCGCTTAGGTCAGCATCCACGATGCAAATTCCCGTCGACAATCATTACCAAATCACCTGCTCTAAGGAGTGTATCGAACATAAGCTATCCACATACATTTGCGTTGTACTTGTGATGGTTTTTTATGCTCTGAACACTGCATGCTATGCGTTTGACTGTCAGCTTTCTTTTGTTTACTTGTTTGTGAGGTTCAAATTCTGCGTTTTCAAAATGTCGCGTATTGAATAGGAAGTGAAAATTAAGGTTCTGGACACATGGCTAAGTGAGAAGGGTATTACTATGCGAAAATTGGCGAAGCGGTTTGAAATTCATCATGCGAGTGTTAAAACCATCATTAATAAGTTTGGGGAACACTATTTTTTGGATGAGCTACCAGGAAGAGGCAGAAAACCCGGTTCTTCCAACCCGAAACTGGAGCAGAAAGTGGTATCTCTAATCATGAAGCACAAATCAATGTCAATACGTGATTTTTCCAAAAAAGCAGGAACGAGTGTCGGAATGATCCAGCGTATCAAGAGGCGAAACCACCTGAAGACCTACAAGAAGCAGAAAATCTCGAAACAAAGTGCAGAACAGAAGAAGCGAGCAGCAACAAGGGCCCGGAAATTATATTCGTGTCTTTTGCAGCGTCCGGATGCATGCGTTTTGATGGACGATGAGACCTATGTAAAGGAGGACTCAAAAACCCCCAAAAACTCAAGTCCACAATACTTTACTGCCGTCGTTGGGGAGGATGTGAGCGATGTGGACAGGTCGATTCAAGTGGAGAAATTCGGTCCAAAGGTACTGGTATGGCAAGCAATACGTTCCTGTGGTTTGAAGTCAACCATTGTTTACACTACCGGAACTATAAATGCGGAAATCTATCGATCTGAGAGTCTCCAGAAGAGATTGTTGCCTTTATATAAGAAGCATAGTACACCTCCACTGTTTTGGCCGGATTTAACCTCGGCTCACTATGCCAAAACCACTCTCAATTGGCTTGCGGAAAAGGGTATAGATTTCGTTGAGAAAAATATCAATCCACCAAATTGCCCTCAGCTTCGACCCATCGAACGTTACTGGGCAATCGTGAAGAGGGTCTTCAAGAAGACTGGTAAGGCAGCTGGGAACATGCAGGAGTTCAAAAAAATTTGGGCTCAAGCGTCCAAAAAATGCGATGCAACACTTGTCCGGAACTTGATGAAGAGCATTCGATCCAAAGTTCGAAAATTCGTGAAAGAATAACTTAAATTTCATCCGGTCTTGATTATGTTCAAGTTTAGCCTCGTACAATATAGGATCATTTTTTTGTATGAATAAAATATCGGTTTTCAACATAATTTGAAAGAAAGTTTGTGGATAGCTTATTTTCGATATACTCCTTATACTCGTAATAATTTTGATTGTCTTGCCATTTCGTTCGTTTGATTAGTTCTGGTCGACAAGCTGAAACCCATTTGCGCCCAAATCGGCCGGCATAGGCTTGTGCATGCTTTTAGGGAGCTCTACGGTCAAAGTTGCTGTCGTTAAATTTGTGACCGTATTGCATACGATTATTTCTTCCAAGTAGTAACAAATTTGGAGTATGAGGTTCAGCATCATCGGGTTCTTCTGGGACTTCCCAGGTAACCAATAAGCATTAGCATATGCAGTAAAACAACCCTAATTCTGCATTTCGTATGCTACAAGCATTATATTAGCATTATATCAGTATCTTGAATGCTATCTGTTGTAAAGTTGGATTCCAAATGCTTTTTAAATGCTTGTAGCCTGTAATACGCATTTCGAATGCAAAATAGCATTAATGAAGAATTATCATAGCATTGCAGTATAGCAGCCGTATATTGGGCCAAGGGGGTATTTATGTTGCATTTAAGGCGACTTAATTGCTTACTTGGCTGCAATAAAGATGCATTGGAACTGCTTATTGGTTACCTGGGTTGTATCAATGGTTGATTGTTGATTACATTCATTACTTCCTATAAGGTTGTTCAGAGGATGTATTTCCATCAGCATTCCTGTTTTAACTGAACGAACTTATCGTTCCCAACATGTCCGAGACGTGGCGCTTCGGAAGGTATAGAACTCCACTCTATACCTCTAACACTGAGAGTCTCTTTTGATCAGATGAAAAAAACAGGTTATCAATTTAAGTGTATAATGCTTTATTTCATACTTTAATATGAATTAAGAAGCGCAACAAGTGAAGCCTTATGAAACATAAAAAGGAAAAAAAAATATCCTCACACAAAATAATATAACATCGTTAAGTTGGGATTTGAACTCTAGTCCTTGGCGTGATAGGTTTGTAGCTTCATTGCTAAGCCAACTCTGATTTTTTAAATGTCAACTCTGAGTATCTTTTCGGTGACAGTGAACCCACAATCATGTACAATCATCGTTATAAAGAAAAAAAACACGTTTTGCAAAACATGATTGGTGTAATGTTATTTCAACAGTATATAGAACTGCCCATAAATTCTTAATAATCTACATCTATCTATATAAAAATGAATTTCTGTCTGTCTGAACGTTATAGACTCGGAGACTACTGAACTAATCGGCGTGAAAATTTGTATGTAAAGGTTTTTGGGGCCGGGGAAGGTTCTTATGATAGTAAAAGACCCCTCCCATCTATGTAAAGGGGGATCTCCCATGCAAATGAAGCACTAATTTCTGCATAACTCGAGAACCAATCAAGCAAATGGAACCAAATTTGTCATGTGAAAGTTTATAAAGGCAAGAAAGTTGTCAATGGTGGTTTAAAACCCCTCCTCATTCAGAAAAGGGGGGCTCTCATACAAATGAAACACAAGTTTCGGAATAATTCGAGAATTAATCAAGCAAATGAAAACAAATTCAGCAGGTGGGAGTTTTTGAAGGCCAGAAATATTTCTTAGGTTACTCGATACCACTCCCTTTTCTGATAGGTGCGGGGGAGGGGGGGATCCCATACAAATGAAACACAAATGTCTGCTTAACTCGAACTAATCAAGTAAATGGAACCAGCAAATGAAAGCAAGAAAAAAAAGATCCCTCTGCTCTCGGAAAGAAGGGGAGGGGGCAGGGCTTCCATAAAAATGAAACACAAATTTCTGCATAATTCTAGAAATAATTCAGCGAATGAATCCAAATTTGGCAGGTGGAGGTTTTTGAAGGCAAACAATGTTTCTATGGTGGTTTGAGACCCCTCCTCTGTTTGAAAGAGGGGGCTCCCATACAAATTAAATACAAATGTCTGTATTTCTCGAGAACAAATCAAGCAAGTGAAACCAAATTTAGCAGGAAGAGATTTATGAACGTAAAACATGTTTCTAAGATGACTTGAAACCCCACCCCTTTCTGAAAGGGGGTGTACCCATTGCCAATGAAAGACAAATTTCTGCATAACTCGAGAACTAATCAAGCAAATGGAATCAAATTTGTCATGTGGAGGTTTTTGAAAGAGAGAAATGTTTTTATGGTGGGTTGAGACTTCTTCGCCCTCTGGAAGGGAAGGGGGGGGGGGCATATACAAATAAAAATGCAACACAAATTTCGGCATAAGTCGAGAACTAATTATGCAAATGGAACTAAATTTGGTTATAGAGGTTTCTAAAGACGATAAATGTTTTCATGATGGCTCGAGACTCCCATGCAAATGAATAACAGGTTTTTGCATAACTCAAGAACTAATCAAGAAAATGGAACCTAATTTGGCATGTGGAAATTTTCGAAGGCAAGAAATGTTTTTATGGTTCTTCGAGACCCCTTCTTCTTCTAGAAAGTGGGGCTCCCATACAAATGAAACACAAATTTCCATCCAAACATGAGAACTATGCTATGCAAACTTGTATGCAGGGGGTTTTGGGCGCGGGAAAAGTCTTGAGATAGTTTGAGATCCCTTGCCCCTCTGGAAGCGGGGCTCCCATACAAATGCAAGACAAATTTCAGCATAATTCCAGAATTATTCAAACAAATGGGACCACATTTAGCACGTTGTGGGAGTTTTTGAAGTCACGATTTGTCTTGTGGTGGTTCGAGACCCCTATCAGAAATCGATGGCTCATACAAATGAATCAGAATTTGTTTGCATAAAAGGAAAACTTATCAAGCATACGGTACCAAATTTGGCATGTGGTAAAAGGAGGGGATGGGGGGAGGTGTCCATACAAATAAAACACAAATTTTTGCATAATTAGAGGATTCATCAAGAAAATGGAATCAAATTTGACATGTGGGGATTTTTGGAGGCAGGATTGTTTTCATATGTGTATCGAGACTCCTCCCTTCTGCAGCCCCCCCCCCTGCAAAAAAAAATTGCAATTTGAACCAAACATGAGAATTATCTATGCAACTAAAACACAAAATGTGTATTTATTTCGGGTAAGCAGCATGTTCTGATAGAAGTTTGACCCCCTTCTTAGTCAAGAATGGGGGGTGCTTGGGTTACTATCAGTGCTGTATTATGCACGAGAAGTTAATCTAACGTTTTGCAAGAAAAAAAATACGTTCACACTGACAGGATACAGCTTCGTTTGAAGATAGGCTTTGTGCACAAATTACGTAACGCATGAAGGGGGCGGGAGGGGGTTGAGCAACCGTTACTTATTGTGACATATGAGGGAGGGGGGGTTTTAAAATCGTTACGTAACTAAATAACCAATTTGAAAAAAAAATTAAAAGCGAATAACCAACTTGCATCAATTAAATTTCCTGTGTGCCAAGCAAACTAGCAAATAGCCAGTAGGAAAGCCTTTTGAGGTGGCGGATTCATCCGTGCGTTGACCTACCCCACAGTGGGATGTTAGGCAATAGTATTGTCCTTGGTTCGAGTACTACTTTACCCATGCCCTTTCGCTCAATTTTCAAACATCTTTCTCTTCATATCTTTCATTCTAACCAACATTACTGTCCACTCTTGGTGCCTCATGGCGATGAGCGAACATATCCTTCTACATCAAGTAGAAAAGGGTTAATTTATACTAGTTGAGAACTATCTTTAAAAATTCTGGGAAATACGTTAAATAGAAGGTTTCAATCTATATTTTGAAGATAAAAATTCGAAACTGAGCCAAAACTTTGTATTTGTATTATTAATGACGTTTGCCATAACTGGTACACTGCACCAATAACCGCCATATTTTTAAATTTTGGTTCCTTTCATGGCCAATCGTATGGTTTCTTGTGGGAGTGGCCATATAGAAACACTTGTATGGCCAAGTGGTGCATCTGAAATTTTAAGAAAAATGGATTTAGTCTATTTTTTGGTTTCCGCCCAAATTCTAAAGCTTTGATAAATGGAGACGTACACTGAAAATTAATTTTCGTAAACAAGCTTTAAATATTTTCGTAAACATGGATTATGAACATAGAACAAATGTGTCGTAAATTATATGAAACATCCTTATTGCTATTCATCTAACAAAACGCTATCATTACACCATTTTTGTACAATGCACAAAATTAATCTCGTGAAGAGCAGAATAACTCCTCGTAGTTGCCTTTTTTTTTCAAATATATTTTGAGTCGATAAAGAAGAACTGTCAGTCGTTCATGCAACCACCCAAGAGCCGTTTCTTTTTTATTTATAAAAAATTACTCGTAGCTATTTGTATTGTTTTCGTAGAATGAACGAATGTTCTTTTTGTGTCAACAAATACTTTGTGCTTTTGACAGCTGCGCATATGACTTCTGATACGAAGGAAGCTTTGTAGAAAGTACAAATCAGTTTCGTTGCAGAAAACAACGAATAGATTGGTTAGTCCTATCTTCGATCGTAATATAAAGGAAAATTAATGTTCAGTGTACTAATTTAATATGATCTACTAAACGAAAGGTATCTAATCATTGCGTTCAATCACCCAATATTTCTCTGCATGTAGCCTACATAAAATGAACTTGTTGCTGCGTCTGTTGTTCTATGTTTCTGCGCCCTTATTCATACACTGCCCGGATCAAAACTCTGAATAGTATTCATATAAACAAATATAATCAATAAAAATTAGATTATAATAATTGCAATAGGTCAACATTGCATAAAATACTGTTGATTTAAGTAATATGAATAACACTTTTTTGTGATACTTTAAATAATTTAAAGACATTTGAATATACTTGTTGAACTAATATTTGTAACAGTTTTAAGAACATTTATTAACATGAATAAATGCAGTACAATGAGTGCAATGTTCTTCGTAATCTTTATATTAGCTTTAAGATACTGAAATAAAAATTAATTAAATGATGTGTGCAATTTTAACTCATTTCAAATATATATTAGAATTAAACATAAAAACAACAACAATAACAGTTTTTGTGATGTTTTTATCTCAATTGAGAAATGGTGGGGGAGGGGGGAGCCGCGTGCGTTACGTAATTAAAAGGGGGAAGTCTGGTCACGCGTTACTTATTGTTACATAGTAGGGGGGGGGGGAGGGGGTCCAAAATCCTGTTTTTTGCGTTACGTAATTTGTGCACAAAGCCATAAATGTTTTGTCTATGAAATGCTTCTACACTGAAAGAAAAATCGGTAGAAACTGAATCCTAGAGGGTTGAGCTGTTTAGTGGAATACCTGAAATTAGAAATTAGAAGAAAAATTAGTATTTTCCATTTAATTCAAGTTATTTAGCAAAATCCGATCAACGCTTGACTTTGGATCGGAAGGTTGGAGGGGGAACAAATCGAAAAGTATGCTCCAGACAAATGGACAAGAAGGTGGTAGCCACTATGGCGAACATTACCAGTCTATCTGTGCGAAATGTGGCTCGCAAAGTTGGGAAGTCAAAATCATACGTACGAAAAGTGAAGCAGAGGCAAGAACTGAAGGCGTACAAAGTAAAAAAGGTGCCCAACCGTGCTGACAAGCAAAATTCTACAGCAAAAAATCATGCTAAAGAATCATACCAATCATAATGGACGACGAAACTTACGTACTTGAAGACTTTAAACAGCTTCCGAATCTGGCTTAATAAATCGCAATGCAAAGGACAAAAGGACAAAAAAGGTGTTCAAATTCCTGAAGAATTATTTGATTTGGCAGGCCATATGTACCTAGGGACAAGACACTGAGCAATCCTGAGTAGCTCTGACCAATTATGCTTAATAAATCACTGGACTCATATTGTGCTATTCAACATTCCAACCTTTTGTAACGCTTGGTTTTGACAGTGAAATTGCATAATCAACACAAGAAAGTTCTATCGCGAAGGGTTCCCGTATCAACGTTGTGATAATCCTCACCCGCTAGTACTTAAATTAATAATGTATTAATAATAATTAATAATTGTGTAGATTGTGTTGTTTTTAGCTTGGTTGGAACTTGTGTCGGAAACCCAGCCCATGTACAGCTCAATGCCAGACCCCATTTACTGTTCACCTGCATGAAAATCAATTAGCTGCGCCATCATCAGGCCTTCTAAGTATGCAACTCTAAGTATGCAACTTAAAATGATCCTACAGAACTTTCGCTTCTGTACTCCAAATCAGTGTCCGCATACCGCCACAATATTCATTAAAACGACTCTATCCGATGTTTGTCCTGTTCCCTCAAATCGAATATGCATCACTGCATCAGAAATGCTTCTCACACGTCGAATTGGTTGGGTTGATCAATCCGTACAATAGGGATATGTGGCATTTAATGACTGCCGAACGGAACACCTCCAAAAAGAAACCAAGCCAGATCGACCAATCGCAAAACTGGAGTTTTCAATATTTGCGAGGTGATTCCATCTGTTTGTCGCCTTCCTACCAGAAAAACAATGAAACAATATTAAACAATCTATTTCGGGGTCCAATTCCTCTTCCAAACACTGCGACCTATCTTGCCTGAAATTAGATCGATAATAAATAATTATCCCAAACAGTAAACTGTAATTGGTTGCCAAGATTACCACCGTTACCACCGTCTTATTCAAGCCAGTGCTGCCAGAATACTTTAGATCGACTTATAAATTATTGGTTCAAGTTGGTGGAAGCTTGTGCATTCTCAGCAAACGTGAGTTTTATAATCAAATATGAGTGAAGTTGTTTTTTTCGATTTGCACACATTTTTTGGCATTTCCACCACTCTATATGTTGAAGGGAAAAGAAAATCATAAGGTGAGAAAATTTGATGAAGTAATATTTAAGAGAAAAGTTACTCACGAGAAAAATTTCTTGCCCCTTGATATGTAGTTGTGGTCGAAAATCATAAAGTTTCGTCCATACCGGCACTATCAATAAGAATGTGTACGAGAAAGAATGCTACCGTTTATCAGAAATAGCGACTTTGCAGCTCTGTTTTGGACTGATTTGGCCACTTTGCGAAATCCGTTCTGGAATGGGATAAGGTACAAGAGGTCAAATATGTGCCAAAAACAGCCAATCCACCTAACTGTCCAGAACTTCACCCAATAGAAATATACTGGGCTCAAGTTAAGCGGAAACTCTTCGAAACTAAGAAGAAAGCAAAAGGTACCATTGATTTCAAGAGAAGATGGAGAATTGTCACGACGGGCGTATCTGAATATACCGTATGGAACCTGATGGCGGGTGTACCACAGAAAGTTTGAGAATTTCACACAAAGAAGGATTAGCATATTAATCAACTGTTTCTTATGTAGATATAACCCTATTATTGTGAAATAAACGGAAATTTAACGTGAACAGGTTTCATGATCTGACACTCTAACTGCGCTTCCATCCTAGATTCCTTACATCATCTTTTCTGGTTACTTGACAGAGACAATTTCACGGTGCTATCAAAACACACCAATATTATTTTACATTTTAATGATGCATCAAATTCAAAAGCTGAAATAGAATATTCGAACCCTATGTTGAGTGGGAAACTAAACGTGGCAGCAGAATTAAAAACCAACTGTAATCCCCATCAAAAGGTACATGAAAGAAGAAAAGACAATTGCAGAAGATAACATATGTCCATCGACGCGACACCGGAGCATGGAGCAAACAGATTAATATGATTAAGTGCAGAAAATTGCAGAAGTGTAACATAATAATAATTCCATTCATCAATTTTAATTTTTCTTGTTAATTACAGGTTGTTTACAACAAATTGTATATTATTTATGATTCCCATTAATTACACATCGACGCGTGTGCACATATGTGTAGTGTCCGGTGGCAATTCCCCCCTTTTGAATTGATACATTGCATTGATTTGCTATCTCTCTCTCTGTCTTCCAGGTGGCTGAAACTGTTCTGTCTGCTGCAATCCATCCTACTTGTGCTGGGCATCTTCCCGCTACGGTCACCCTGCCGTACTGGAGAACGATGCCCAGGAAGCCCTGCTGCCGGACTACCTTCGCAATCCTTTCTATCGGACGCCTCGGGTGGCGAACGTGCTTGCCCGATTCAGTTGGATTGGCCCCGGAGAGGAACTGGTTCGGGAACGACATGCGGAAAAAATCTCCCGAGCTGACATCTACAACGTGCTGACCCATGCCGGATTTGTTCCACGAAGATTGCACGGTTTCAATCGCTAATGTCCGTCTGATCGAGCAGCAGACGGCGGAGTTGTTTATTTCTTAATGTCAGTGCAATTGGTTTCGGTTGGTTACTGTTGGCCTACTGCGAGCCGAAACTGAACGTTAATCGTAGCTATCTGTAGTCATGTTTTTCATCAATAATAATGTGTCAAAATTTGTTAGGCAACTACCAAAAACCGATAGTCTCCATTTAGAGGATGTAAATATAGCCAGCATTTGCTGTGGTAGTTGCATGTAAAACTGTAGTGAGCATAGTATAACGATAAGAGATAGGATTAAGCTCGTGTAGCTAGAGGTAGCTAGGTGAGCCTTCTGAGCCCGTGAAATCAGATTGAAATCAGCAGTTGAGTTTACTGCTTGAAACTACCAGGAGGTTTCCAGTCGTGAAGAGGAGCCATCGGATCTATCTTACAACGATCATTGTTACATAATTGTGTAGAAAAAATAAAACGAATGAGATTTCAATAAAACAATGCGTGTGCTTTTAAATGACTTCGGAAATGGATCATTGAAAAAGGTTTGGCGTAGGTTTACAGCTTCTGAGTATTCTTTAACCCATTTTCCAAAATATAGTCTAAATCTTAGGAAAGAGAAAAGCAGTCTTCTCTAGAAATGACTCTTTAATTACTAAATGCATTTCATCAATACTGTGTTGTGGATAGTTCAATAATACCAATTGCCTTTTGGGAATGACACACAGGCCCATTATGCAGTCTATGTCGACAACTAGTGGTACTGAAGCCAACCCTAACAAATATTAGGATTTCAGGAATTTGCCTGATTATATGTTACCTTCTTCTTTTTTTTTCTTGTTGGAGAGATATTGCCACTGCAACCATTGATTTGTTTTATTGTGGCGTATGTTAGCCTTACTTCTAAAACTACATTTTTGAAAATATTATCGTTAATGAATTTACTTCTATCTGCATATTTTGCTTATGGACATTCGCTAGCTTCGAAACTTCTAATCAATCTGGGAAATCTATACTCTGCTAAATTTTTCGTACAAGAGAAATAATATCGTTAATTCTTAAATGCGCCTATAAAAACAGCTCATTATCGTCAAACCTTCGTGCATAACAAAATTAAAATTAAAAGTGTTTAAAATCTTAAGTTGCAACAAGTCTTAACAGGCTCTAAATTTTACTGTCGCTATCATTTTTGTTATGAGTCTTGAGGTTTTAATATTAATAGAAATGAAAATAAGAAAGGAATTATTTTTCAAATACCTACTAAGAGTACAAAACAAGTACAAACTAATAAATCAACTTTTTACAAAAAAACACCGCGATATACTAGTTTTGTGCGCATGCCTGCTAGTGAATTCCTAAGTGGACCCTCTGCGTTCTAATTTCGATTTTGATCTGGTGAACTCTTGTAACCAGAACGATATCTAGTTTCATAGGCGTAGCCAGGGAGAGGGCAGGTTTAAGGCGACTGCCTCCCTGACTGGGCAATCAAATTAAGGCTTTGTGAAATGTATTCTGAAACGCAATCATCTCCCTCAAAAATATTTATTCCTAAAAATGGCGTCTGAAAAATGGCCTTTGGGAAATGGCTTCTGGGAAATTATCCCTAGGAAATTATCTCCTGAAAATGGACTTTGGGGAGCATGTGGAAAATTTCGGAAAGCAACAATTTCCCGAAAAAAATAAGGACAAATATCAACTCAGAAAAATGGTTTCTCTTGAATGGGCTCTAAGAAATGGTTGTAGAAAAGTAATTCTTTCCTGAAAACAAGATGAACAAAGATCTACTCTAGAAAACTGTTCAATCCTGGAAATGGCGTCTGGAAAATAGTAGCAGAAAAATAGGTCCCGGAAAACAATACATTTCCCGAAAAAAGAAGGACAGATATCCTCTGTCTCTGAAAAGTTAGTCATTCCGGAAAATGGCTTCTGGGAAATGGTTCCTGGGAAATGACCTCTGGGAAAAGACCCCTGGAAAATGATTTCAGGAAAGCATACATTTTCCGAAAAACGAGGACAGAGATCCGATTTGGAAAATGAGTGATTCAACGAAGTGGTCTCTGGGAAATGGCCTTTGAAAAATGGCCTCTAGATAATGGCCTCTGGAAAATTAATTCCTGGAAATGCTTTCGGTTTATAACTAAATATCAATCAGATATTGTGAGAACAATATTTTTTTTAGTTGATTTTTATTCATTGTTAGATCAATTGTGATGCAGTATTCGATATAGCAGTACATCATCTTATTTATGGGTTCATTTTGGGCAAAGTTAGTCAATTGATTATTTATGTAGGACAAATGTCTGCTTCTTAAATAACGGGTGGGAGCGTAGAAGTCGAGCTACTCTAAAATTTCTG
This sequence comes from Aedes japonicus, assembly GCA_034211315.2. Lineage (NCBI taxonomy): Eukaryota > Metazoa > Arthropoda > Insecta > Diptera > Culicidae > Aedes > Aedes japonicus. The sequence goes on along the minus strand of JASCZW010005461.1, from coordinate 133,840 downwards.
CGCCATTTACTCTTTGCCCAATAACATCGTTTATAAATGATAGAACAGCAAACTCACGTCGTTTTTCAAGACCATCTATTTTAATGGACATACATCGAGGGCATACATTAAAGGGCGAACACGAAATTATTGCGACACATTCAACAGGGCATAACTTTTTTACCATAGGGTAAAAATCAACCAAATTTTCCACACTTTCTCATTGATGTGTATTGTTTACATGCTGTCAAAGTCGAAGTCGTGTTTTTCGATTCAACGAAAATGGAGGTGAATCAACGCGAGTCGAGAGAAGAAATTCTTTCCAAACACCTAGAATTTCCTGACCTGTCGCACCGGCAGTTGGGAAAAATGTTGAACATTCACCATTCAACCGTCTCCAGAGTGTTGAAGCGGTTCCAGGAGCGGTTGACGTGGGACCACGGCAAAGGAGCTGGAAGAAAACCGGGACCGGAGAACAAAAAGACGGAGGGAAAGGTGAAGCGGATGATTAAAGCAAACCCCAACGTCTCAAGCCGTGATTTGGCTAAAAAGATCGGCATGTCGCAGAACTACGTCCAGAATGCAAAGAAGAGAGCTGGACTTCATACATACAAGGTACAGAACTTCCCAAACCGCGATGAGCGGCAACAATCGACGGCTAAAACTCGGGCACGGAAGCTCTACGAGAAGATGCTGACAAAATATGGCTGCTGTGTGATGGACGACGAAACGTATATAAAAGCCGATTTTAAGCAAATTCCGGGGTTGGAGTTTTTCACCGGCAAGAGCAAGTTCTATGTGGATGATAAATTTAAGAAGAAGAAAATGTCGAAGTTCACCTCCAAATATCTCATTTGGCAGGCCATCTGCTCTTGCGGACTGAGGAGTGAGCCAAAGGGCACAGTAAATGGTGAGATCTACAAATCTAAGTGCCTCGAGAAGCGCCTTTTGCCGTTTTTGCAGCAGCACAACGAAGCTCCGCTATTTTGGCCAGATTTGGCATCATGCCACTATTCTAAAAGTGTCCTGGAGTGGTATGAGGCCAATTCTGTCCATTTTGTTCCAAAGGACATGAATCCGCCAAACTGTCCGGAGCTGCGCCCGGTGGAGCAGTACTGGGCAATGATGAAGCGAGAACTTCGGAAGAGCAAGAAGACAGTCAAAGACGAGAAGGACATGTTAAGAAAATGGAAAAAAAAAACTGAGAGACTGGTACCGGATGACACTGTAAAAACTTTGATGGAGGGCATCAAGCGAAAATGCGTTCAATTTTACACTCAATGCTCCATCGATTAACTTTTCTCTTGATTTTTGAAGTAAATATATGTATAAAACTACCCTTAAATTTTGGTTTGATTCTAAACATTATAAGAAAATTGGCATGACATTTTCGGTGTCGCAATAATTTCGTGTTCGCCCTTTAGAATGTGCTAGCTTGGGAGAACCAGTCAAACGATGTATCGGGACAATTATCTAATTATAGATTTCTGGTTTGGGGCGACCAGAATTATGATTGGTTCAGACGATTTTGTAAATCTGTTGACTCGGGAGGACCAGTTATACAGGGTGTCTCAAAATAGGTGTCACTAAAACAAAATGAGATTACAGCAAAACAAATCATGCAAATCATAATATTTATTTTTCCTTTGCCCTTCTCGTTGATAGTAGCGCAAACGCTTTGTAAGCCCATCGCAGCTCGCAGGCACGATTTTCTGAGGAATTTGGACCCAAAGATCAACCAAATGTTTCTTGAATCGATCGTAATTTTTCGCGCAAATTTTACGCACACCACGCTTGTGTCTTCTTGACATTGTGAGCTGGAGTTGAGTCCTGTTGGAGACAATATGGTGTGTTCCCATACAGCGGTGAAATATGAGGGAGCAGATGGTTCTTCAAAACCTGCTCGATTTTTATATTCAGTGTTGATTTTTACGTTGAGTTCTATGAAAAGAAGAGGAAGTTTTCCTTTTCGTGAAACGGTGCCTTATACTCTGTGTTCGGATTAAAGGTCAGATGTAAAAACAAATCGTTCTTGGCTATCACCCTCACAGGATGATCAAACTGTGGAGTTTAATTAAATTTAATTGTCAATTTTTTTTTGTTATAGTGTCGATTTGCCTACTCGCTATTTTTAGTTTTCTTTCTGTTCACAACTTCCTTCTACTTCGTAGTCGCAAATTTCTGTTTATAGTTTAATTATGAATTTATTGCAATAAATCATTGTTGTGGTGCTCTTCAAATTAATTTGTGTATCCTACGCCGTCTATTAGTACTGCGTCGTATTCCAAATGTAGACCGTTTCCGTTAATGCTCGTGGGACGCGCGAAAAGGCTTAGGCACCACTGTACCGTTCAGTTTTATTTAGTCAGCTGCTACGAGTGAGATCTAGTTTGATATATTTTTTCATGCTATCTAACTTTCACAATACTGACCATCTTCTGCGTTGTGATCGTCTAACCAAATTCAAATTAGCACACGGAACTCTACTCAATTTAACTCGATGTTATCACGCATGTTTACCTCGCCGGCGTGTATGTCTGTGTATGGCCAGTGCTGCCAGAACACCAAGATTTTCGGTACATTCTGATCGCGTTCTATAGCTAGTTTATTTCGTGGAATACGCAAGATTATTACTGTCCTGAAGCTGTCCGAACTGCTTAAGGCTATTGGATATCTGACATGCTTTGGTCTAAACTGTTGCAAATGTAATTTTAAAACTTGTTCTCGTCTGGCATCCATGGTAGCTGATAAATATAAACAAACGCAATCGCTTATTTATCTTCATCGATAGTCAAAAGAGTCAAAACAATACATTCAAAACGGGTATAATCAATGCCCCTGCTAAAATTACCCAGCTGAAATAAACCAAGACTGAAAAAAGGTGACACCTATTGTGAGGCACACTGTACATGTGATCGGGACGATCTTGAAACTACTGGTAAGGGACGACCAGGTAACTGTTTTTTTGGACGATTGGCGCTAGTATGCTGGTTCGAGACGACCAGTATTGTGTTTGATTTTAACGATATTGGTTTTACTGATTCGGGACGACCAGTCAAGCATTGTATTACGGTGATCACAGCATGTTTGCTTGATCAGGAAGACAAGTAATGGATATCAAATCGATTTTCAAATTACTGGTTCAGGACGACTAGCCAAGTAGCTATTTGGGACGGTTATTACTAGTTCGCTGGTTCGGGATGACCCGTAACGCTCTTATTATACGATCCTCTAGTTGGGAACGAACAGTCAACCCATTTTTTTGCACGATAACTCAGATCGAGTTTTGTGTAAGATGTAGTGAATATAATCGATTCCTTCCAAAAATTTGTGATGGTCGGTAGTTTTTCCCCGTTTTTTTGCTTTTTGTGCTTCGCACCCGCACCCGGAGGAAGAGTTAACATCAGCTTAGCTGTGTTTGTTAGTGCTGTTAGTATTGTGCCACGCAGGACATAAATGATTAAATTAGAGTATTTTTTGTGCTTTGTCGCGAGTGACTTGATGATTATAAGCAATTTAGAAGTCGATATAGAGTCGCCTCATAGCGAGGTATTTTGACTGATGGCAGTGTGTGGAGAGAGAAAAAAGAAAACCAGTGCAATGTAGGAAAATGGCCATTTGCTGGTCTGTTGCAAAGAACGAAGGTAACGCGCATTTTCGCGTGAGTGGCCGGCATATAATTGCAGATGCACGAACCACGTGGTGTACAGATGGAGAGCTGTGGAGTTTGTTTTTCTATCCTAGCACATTGATTGTGATTTTTCAAGCTAAATTTCTTCTCGTATGTGTTTTTTACCTGTGACTATCATTGTATTGCATTTGTGCGCGAAGTACTAATTTTTTTGGGCTGTTCCATTCGAAAAGGATGATGTGAAAATATTTGCCGAATAGTGGAGTGCCACGTCTATAGAGACATAAATGCATCCTTTAGCATCACACGGAAGCCGGCCAAATGAAGACTGAACATTAGCAAAAATATCCGGTGAGATCTATCTGTATTTGAACGAATAAACGGTGCGATTTACACGGAAAAGAGCCTTAAGAAGCGTCTCTTGCCATTCATCTGAGAAGCACAAAGGATCAACTCTGTTTTGGCCTGATCTAGCATCCCGCCACTACGCTCGAAACGCATTGGAGTGGTACTGAGTCAACGGAGTCAATTTTGTGCCAAAGGATATGAACCCACCAAATTCACCGGAACTTCGTCCAATTGAAAATTCTGGGCAATTATGAAAACGGAACTTCGCAAACATCCCAAAACTATAAAAACAGAGCTAGCATTGAAGAAAATTTGGGTAAAAACAACAAAAACACTGGGAAAATCGGTTGTACAAAATTTGATGGGTGGAGTGAAAAGGAAGGTGCGGGCATTCGGGATGGGAGACGAAATTGAATAAAACAAATGTTGTAAATCAAAACTCATTAGTAGTTCTTCATACCCTGAAAATTTCATGAAAATCCGATAATCAGTTTAATTTTGATGAGTATATATGTGTGTGCCATTTTTATCGAATACACCCTTTAGTTATAGCTTGTGACAGTTGTTGTAGTCGTTTTGCCTCCACGGCGAACATATCCTTTCCACAATCGGACAATGTAAACAAAAATATAGTAATAAATAAGTGTAACACCTAAATAACCGTTGTAGAATTTACTCGGCCCAGTCACAACAGCCAAGTCGAATCGATTCATTATATTTGTTGTGGAACTGCGCAGTGGTGTAAACCTTCCCAAATTAGAACGCGATATTTTCCAGAGAGGATAGAAGGGGAGGCGAACAGTGCGGAAGTACTGCGATCGCTAGGAACCTATATCTATAGAGAACCTGTTGATATTTCAATAAGTTATTAGAGATTAAATTTTCAGAAGTAGTTGCCAAAAGCTTTTCTGTGTGATCAACATAAAATATGTGTTGCTGTTTCGACTGTTTTTCGCCCTATCTTCTCTTTCTATCCTCTCTGGTGTTTTCCAATTCTTCTTTTTTTCTCCACCAACATTTATTTCATTTCATGTTATTATACCGTACATTTTAGAGTGTTTGTAAATCCTAGTATGAACATTAAATCGAATTAATAGAAGTTTTATAAGAAAGAAACTTTTTCTTTTCTCAGCTATGCAATGATAAAACAACAGCAAGATGACAAAAAATGTTAAGAAAACATTAACTGATCGCATGAGAAGCATTTGGTTTGCCTTTCATTTTTTTGTTTCACTTTCCCAATTCACATTCAACAATATATATAGAGATATTTAGTCAACGTAAACACTTTGTTTTTTTTTTCAAGAAGACGTCAGATTCTCCGACCAAGACTTAATCACATTCGAACCCCTCTTCTACCTCGCGCATCAACTGCAAGCAGCGGAAATATATTAAAATCTTCGACATCTGCAAACTACGTCATTAACTACGATTTTTAAAATAATGCTCTCTTTCTGTTAGCTATTTTCTCTGATGCTGTTCTACACAATCGATAAAAAATCGCTACTGAAAGGCCGCTTTTCTTTGAGATTACATCTTTCTTTCTCTTTCCGTCTATCTGATAGCTATTCTTTGGTTGAGAACTTAACTTTGTTTTCAATTATTAATGTTAAAAATGCTACATGTGACTAAGTTTGTTCTTTACTTTGGTATCGTCCTTGTTATTGCACTTAAATGAAATTCGGCTACCACGCAGGCTGGAGATCCGACTAATACTTTCTTCTTTTGTTTGTTAAATGATTGCTTTTCTACTTGCTTGCATGTTTTCGTTTTGTTTTGACAGCAGGTTTCTTGGAATCGGATAAGTTCAAGTTGTTAATAAGATTTAATTTTTCTTTGCTTAAATTGACATTCAAGAGAAAGTATCGTTACGTCTAATTGAAGTCAATCGGTCTTATGTGTTTCATTTCACATTGGTATCACATTTATGGGTTTAATTTTATATACTTTTGATTCGTCTCCATCGATTATTGTAAAATCACACACGTACTGGATCCCGGTGTTTACATCCGGGAGCGATAATTGTCGGGGTTTTCAAACAGCCAGAATGTTCAAAAGATGTTTGGAAAGTGTCAACCTTAGACCCATCAGTCGGTCCATTCCTCTACCGTGTCCTCCTCTTCGAAAAATTCGCTTTCCGAGCTGTCCGATTGTCAGCTGTGGCCGGCAATGCGCGACGGAATGATGGATCCCTTCGGAGGACGGGGCACGCGAATGGTCGTCCTGGTTCCGGATACACTCGCAATCAACGTCTGCGTAGACGGAGGCCGTTCCAAGCAGAGACAGCACCAGGTGTCGCACCGGATGAATAGGAAGAGACCTGGTGAGGAGTCACGGTTTTAGGTTATAAACAATCATTTCCATCGGTGAAGATGTCAAATTTACCTGCCACGAACCATAACAGCAAAGCAGGCCACGATTGAAGGAAACTTGCGGAGAACAAAATGGTCGATCCAAGAAGTGTAATCGTACTCGTCAGGGTAGTCGGTGTTGTCGAAGTTGTCTGGTCGTACTTTGGAAACAGCATCAAAATTGCGGACGGAATGAAGACCACTGGAATTAGACCACACATGTTATATTATTGTATCTTTCATAAATCTCAAACTTACGATTAACTCCTACGATAATGGTGTTGGTTTCCCAAACCATCAGTCCCAGCGATGTGAGAACACTCCCTGTTAAGATCAACGCGACGAACACCAGCGTCAACTTCCAGCTGGCAGCCGACGGTAGCCTCAAAGTGTTGTTGTCCAACGGTCCAGCCGCAGACACTTTCACCTTCTGCCGATACTCATCGACGATGGCGTCAATATCGGTGCTGCTTTCCTCGTCGGTGTCCGTGTTCTCCGGTTTGGCCAATGCGATGCATTCGATGTCGGAAACCTGATCCGAAAGGATGGTCGACTCCACATTGGCTGGACTATCGGGAGCTTTTGGAGACGGGGGCTCCCCCAGAAGCAACCACTCGCGCTCATGTTCCTCGCGAGGGCCATTCTTGTTGGCACGGTTGTTCGGAAGCATGTGGTGCGCTATCGAGGCCGTCGAAGGCTTCCGGAAGAACCAAACCGATTTCTTCGACTTCATGGAGGTCGCTTGTGGAGGGATGGATTTCGGCGCGGTGTTAAGTCTGCTGTACGCTAATGAAGATTCACCTGAGGGGAAAAGGAACGGGATGATAATTTGATGTTTTCAGAAACTGCAAACTTACTCTGTTGTTCCATGTACTGCGGCCGGAATGGGATGTACAGCAGATAGAACGCTCTCAGGAACGCCGCCATCAGATGACTGGCTGCCAAAATGTAGGTCAAGTTCTCCATCGGACAGGCAAATGCCAACATCGCACACAGGCTGCCTCCGGTGAAAACTGCCAGTATGGGGCTTCCACTGTCCCGGTTTTCATACCCGATCTGTTTGGCAAGGATTTTCCAGTCGGACGTCGTCAGCTGCACGATCTGGTAGAACATTTCCGGAAAAAGTTCCAACAAGGCACCGGAACAAGTCAGCACCAGCAGACAAGCCACCGCCGCAATCGCCTTGTGAAAGTCCTTATTCTCCAAAATAGCCAACATCGGGACGGCTTCGTACTCATGACTTGTGCTGGAACAGAAAACAATATCGAAGTCAAACACATAAACGTGAAGATGCTTCGACATACGCCCACAAATTAATCCCCCGGAGGACTACGATTCATTACCTAAATTTTATCACCGCCGTTAAGCACGCACCAATTAGTTCGTTTGATAGCAACACCGCCAAGATAACGGCTAATCCCAGCAGTCGTTTGCAGTAATTGCCGTTTAGGAGGTCATTTGAGAAGCTGAAGCTTGCCAGTGCTGCGCCGGAAAGAAGCTAAAACAAAGCGACGAAAGACGCAAAAGACAGACGTTTTTGGTATCCTCTACAGAGTGGTTAATGGACTGGATTTACAAACTCACCCCCAAAACACCCTTCGGAAGAATCGCCTCGCTGGTGAACAACTCGAAATTTCCTCGCAACCCGGCGACAACACCGATCACCATTGTCAACGCCAGCACTCCGGACACCATAAGGAAGCTGAAAATTTTCGTATTTTCCAGTCCCAGCATGAACATACCGGAGAGAAGGAAAATCACCACCACCCCAATCACGTCTGGCCAGGGTTCATTCGCCGGTGAGTTGCGACCTGTGCGGAATGAGACATTTTTTTTCTTCATCTAAATCAACAGCACGAAAAAGTTTTTTAATTGAAATCCACACTTACCAAGAATGTACATCCTTGCGAGACCCCCTGTCATGGCATCGAGGGAGGAGCTGAGTGTTCTCACGAGAACGGCACAGGCCGAGAAAAGCGCCAGAATATCCATCCACTTGGACAGAAACAGACAGAAGAAGTCCGCCCGGTGGGTGGTTCGAATGTAGTAGATTTGTAGCGACCTCACGCTCGACTTGCACACTCCTGCAACGCAAAAAGTTTGCTCATTTGTAGCCGTTGTAGGGCTTCCATTTTAATCAAAACTTTATCCTAATACTTACCGGAGAAAATGGCGAAAACGGCGGCGATTGCCATGCTTATCATCGTCCCGGGACCACCGGCTTCGTTGTACGCTATCAGATGAGTCAGGATCAGCGTTCCCAAGGCCCAGCGGCCACCGGTTCCGCTCACTACACCAATGGACCATGATGGGAGGACCCTGTTGGAAGAAGTGTCATTTTTATAATATAATTTTTTGTCACGAATGAATTGAGGATTTTATTATTTAAATAAACGAGTATCGACATATAAGTTTTAGAATCATAATTAAATTTGTGTTATACACTCACGTTGCTGAATCACTATCGAGAACGGTGTTTATTTTTAATTCTATTAATTTTTCATCATTATGTCGTAGGACTATTATGCCATTTACACGAAGAAGAATATTTGTCTTAAAACTTAAGATTAAAAAGTACGCACTTGGAACTTTCAAACAGAGCTCGAAAAAAATGACAGCCGTTGTGAACAATGAGTAAAAAAAATATTCAGTAGGTACAATTTTCGCTCCCTTCATTTCGTTCTATCAGTCACGCAATATATTCGTGTTTACTATTTTGCTATGCTCAGTCATTCCGTTGTCCTTGTGTTCCACACAACTCATTCACACCACAGCAAAGGACACGGCTATTCAAGCCTCAAGAGATTTTGGTTGCTTGACTGAATGTTCTTGTAACCAGTCATTCATTTTCGCGTTCGTGAGTGATTTTTTCTGCCACAGGATTGCAAGTATTCTCGAACATGGCTGAAGGCAAAGGAAGCCAAAAGGCTAAATGGCCGAAATCTTCCCCAGAGTTTGCGGGGCATTTGTTCTAGAAAAAGGCATTTGCAGGATCGATTCGAGAAGTTATGGTTTTTTTCACTTCATTGATTCTCCAAATGAATGACTGTTCTTTCGTCTTCACGGTAGAACGTTGAAATTGAATGAGTTGTTTGCACTTACGTACATTCACTGCTTTCCGGAACGAATGAATGATCAAAGTAAAGCAACACAAAACAAGTTGACTCATCTTGCACAAGAGATTCATGAAGGCAAATTTGTGTTTACTTCATGTTCGCTAAGAACAGTGCGTGATGACTAATATTTTAACTCAGTCAGGGTGCAATTTGAGAATTGAATATGATATTTTTAAGCTCTGCTTTCAAATGCGGTCGAATACCTTCGGGGATTCCTTGACAGTAAACTAAACTGGAACTTTCATTTAAAGCAGACAATCAACAGAGTGACAAATGCTCTATGGATAGCTAAAACACATTTGGTAAGCAATGGGAACTAAAGCCAAAATTGATCCTCTGGATTTATTCGGAAATTGTGAAACCCAAGATTACTTATGCTGCATGTGTCTAGTGGTCAAAAACTAAAAAAACTGTTGTACAGAGAAGGTTAGAAAAACTTCAAAGGCTAGCAATCAGTTCAAATACTGCACTGAAAATTTATTTTCGTAGATTAGCTTTCACTCGTTTCGTAAATATGGATTTTGTACATAGAACAAATGTCTCGTAAATTGTATGAAACATTCAAATGGCTTGTCATCTAACAAAAAGCTATAATTACACATTTTTTGTACAATGCACATAATTGATTTCGTGAAGACCTGCCAATCGCTGCTTCTCTTCGAGCGTACTCATAAGTGTTGATGTTCCTGCTGGGATGGTGGGAATCATTAATTTATCCCAAAATAGAAATGAAAGCGCTGCCTGGAGTGAGAGCCTCATGCACAATAATCAAATTCCTTCTAAAGAGTCAACATGGATTAGTGAGATGAAACACGGACCCAATAATAGCTTTTCCTAAAAATATAGGATCGAAACTCTTGTCAGAAACGTTAAAGAACCCCCGTGGTGCGCTTTTTTTCAAAACTACATTTTGAGTCGATAAAGTAGATCTGTCAGTCGTTCATGCACCACCAGAAAGACGTTTCTTTTTTATTGGTAGCAAATTACTCGTAGAATGAAAGAGTGTTCTTTCTGTGTTAACTAATGCTTAGTGCTTTTAGCAGTTGCACGCAGTCTTGGTAAAAGTCATGCTCATTAGATTCAAAGCGTGGATTTTCAGGCAACATAACATAAACTATCTATAAGTTCCGTGCGAAAATCAAATGATAACTCATGACAGCAAACGTAACCAGAAGAATGAACGTTCAATTTTCAAAATGCTTTGATATTCATTTATGTAAACAAGTTCATTTTCAAAAGGAATTTCGAAAAGTCAGAAATGAAATTCAATCAACCACAATGAACATCAATTAGCCGTCGCGATCGGAAAAATGCAAGGGCAGCCCAGTCCAGGGTAATCTTGCACAACATTGCTAGCATCTATTCCTCTGGGACGATGATGACGGCCCTGGATGTTCCATATTTGGATCAGGATTCAAAATCACTTATTAATAAAAAAAAAACCATCACAAGAGATGATATTCAGATTTCATCAAATCAAATTCATGCTTACCGATTGATAATCAAAACAACAGTGACCGCAGATTTTTGACCCGCACATAGAGCCGACTTCATTCATTGCAGCAATCAAAATTCAGTTGGCATAGAAGTGACAGCGGTAACCATGAAAACCGGGAAAGTAAACATCATCATTACACTGGGACAAAATCATTTTCACTTCTCATGGATATTTTATGAAAATTCAAGGCACTGGTTGCACGTGTGGCATTAAATACAAAGGTAGCTTCTTAAAACGTACAAATCAGTTTCGTTGCAGAAAACAACGAATAGATTTGTTAGTTCTACCATCGATTTCGTAATATAAACGAAAATTAATTTTCTGTGTGGTGCAATGAGAAGTACATCATTAAAGGCACTGAATACATTGCTTTTCACGTTACTGTTGCCTCAATACATACAGTTCTAAGGACCAGAAGGTTTGTAAACCTTTTTGAAGGTGATCTACTAGGACATCTTAGCATTCTAAAAATTGTGATATTCAATACTTTAGTTATGAACAACGAAGATTGAATGGAGAAAAAAAATTGAAAAAACAACTTTGACTGTTCGTTTCAAGTTATTGATCCTGGACGTGATTGGTGAAAAAAAAGGTGGTCCAAACCTTCGTCAAGGATTTATTGTATTCTATAAAGACGGTTGAAAAATGAACAATCAAGTGGGAGCAGGTGTATCTGGCCCAGGGATTAACATATCAATTTCAATGGGTAATTGGCCAACTGTATTCCCAGCTGAAATTCAAGCAATTCTGGAATGTTCCGTTATATGCTTACGCACTAACTATCGATATTCAAACATATGCATTATTTCTGACAGTCAAGCAGTTCTAAATGCTTTAAATTCAGCAACATGCAATTCCAAGCATGTTTAGGAATGTGGCAAATCCAAAAGTTGTCTTGTAGTAATCAAGTCAATTTGTACTGGGTTCCTGCACTGAAAGTTAATTTTAGTTTATATTACAAAATCGAAGGTAATACTCATCAATCATTCATTCCTAATTGATGGCACACGCGCAACTGTCAAAAGCTCGAAGCTTTTGTTGACACAGAAAGAACATTCGCACATTGTATGAAAACAACACAAAGAGCTACGAATATTTGGTCACAAATTAAAAAGAAACATCTCTGTGGTGGTTGCATGAAGGACTGCCACATCTACTTTATCGACTCAAAATGTAATTGTCAAAAAAAAAGCGCAACCACGCTGGCTTGTGAGAACATGTTTGATTAATGAGCATGAAGTTATAGCTCTCGACAGCGCTTTAACTTTTATTTTGGGTTAGATAAATTATTCCCGCCCATACCAGCAGAAACACCATCTTGCATGAGTACGGTATAAAAGAGAAACAGGGATTGGTCATCACGAAGTTCATTTCGTGTATTATTACAAAAAGGTGTAATGATAGTATTTCATCAGATAAGAAGCATTATGAATGTTTCATACAATATACGAGACATTTGTTTTACGTACAAAATCCATGTTTACGAAACGCGTGAAAGCTAATTAACGAAAATAAATTTTCAGTGTGTCCATTGTGAAATTGATGGAAACGAAAGAGCTGATGAACCTTTTTGTGGTTTAGCAGCTTCTTCACTTAGAATGGAGATGAATGCCTTCATCACTCCAAATATTTCAATGACTCGCAAATAACTTGATCTCATTGAAAAAGATTTAACCTTATACACAGGCCTTATATATCTGGTCACTGTCCGAGTCGATATCACTTGAAGCTGATAGGAAAACTTCAAGATGGTTCATGTTGATTTTGTGACATGGATAAAGAAGACTCGGAACACTTTAAGTCAAACATTGGCGGTCACTTTTAGCAGGCAGCCCTAAGTTTGCACCTTAAAAATTAAAGAAATAATCCATAAAAAATGAAAGACGTTGTATAAAAAACGTATTTATAGACTTTACGGTCTGATGAAAATCCATAAAAAAAAATGAAAATGGCCAATAGAAAAACATAAATTTGATCCATACTTTACATAAAATTTAACAATAAAATGTCTAAAATGTATCGTTTAATATCTAAGGAATGATAAATAATTTTTTACGGATTACCCATAAACAAATTTTAAATGGTCTATAAAATCAGAACGATTGTGATTGGGAAACTATGAGAATTCAAAATTAACACTTCATTTGATCACTTTTTAAAAATAAAAAATAAAACATTGAAACACTTTTTTCAAATTTTCGCTAGTAAACGCGAGCAAATTCCGTTAAATTCCACAACAAGCTTATCTTTTGACGGATAGGCCTATTTAGTCTGCTACTTACAGACTTCTCCAGTGTCGAGTGCTCGACAATTAATTTTTAATGGGAAAATCTGCTTTATTGTACTATTGTATTTTTTAAGGGACAGGCTAGTAGACATTGAACAAAAAGTTTCTTTTCTCCATAGAACTCGTAATTTCGTAATGTAAACTTCAAATAACGTGTGCAGTGTAAGTTTCTTATCAAATATGCTCAAATGTCAAGATGTTGCGCAGGAAATGATTTAAATTCGTTTAAGAATAGGGGAGCGAACATATCAAACGGGCATGTCACTAAACCTGAAAAGCAACGTAGCTAGGGATTAATTTTCCAATCTTCATGGATCAAAAATTGAAAAAAAAAAAGAGCCCAAAATTGAAAAATGCAGTCGTACTTTATATATTTATTCTAGTGCACAAATTGTATATACTATGGATCATATTTATAAGTTTACAGTTCATTATTCATCGTTTTATGGGTCATTGACAATTTGTTTATGGAACATTTTCAATAATTTATATATCATGTGCGCATGTTTCATTGCACAAAGATTACATTCCACGGATCGACCTTGCATGTTTATGGGGTATATATAACATTTTTATGGGTAATCCGTACAATCTTATCGATCATTTCGACATTTTATTGCTACATTTAATATAAAATATGGATCACATCCAGAAATTAAATGGTTCATTTCCATTTCTTTATGGATATAGGCAAGACTTTTAAGGGTCATGAATACATTTTTCATGGAGTTTATATGCAAAACTATGTTTGCAATAGTTAGAAGTTTTAATGTTCTGAATTGGTATGGTAGATTGATGTTATGAAAAATCATTTAGGTGTGATAGAGTAGTTTTATCTTAATGTGAAATTGAAAAGAAGTGCTTTAAATTGAGCGTAGGTCTTTTTGTTAAGCAGTATTTTGAATCCCAATCACAATCGTTCTACTAATACGCTCAAAAAAGTTTTTTTTATGAATAGTGTTTATAAAAAAGTGAAAGTGAGTATTTTGAAGCAAACACACAAACTTTTGCCACTCATCCTTTGCCAAACATGCTGTTAAGAGAATCAGCATACAACACCTTACCAGAATTCTCTCTGAGGTTGTTAAAGTAAATGACGACGAGAGAAACATAACCGTGTTGCATAAGTAGTTGTGTCTTAAAAACATCTCTAATTGGAAATTGATTTCTGGCACATGTAGCTTTTAGGAAGTGTAAAACAGATATTTCACTTCTCTAGAACTGCTCTGTGCCATTGGCGGTATATGAGCAAAATTAGGCAGGCACTCTTTTGCCTGTCAATGGAGTTCCCTACCCCCTTGCCGATCATGCACTGTAGAAGCTAGGCAAGAGATTGTCTGCTTGATCGGATGCCACCTTTCAAACATGCCCCACGCGCAATTTTAACGACCTCTATTCAATTTAACAACCTTCAGTGCTCTTATGGACCTATCAATACTTTTTCTCTACGTTTTTGGTTCTATCCGAAATTGCTGTCCACTCTTAGGGTTGCATGTTGATAAGAAGGATATTTCCAATTTTCAATTATCAATTATTGACGTGATTCATGCAACAACAAAAAACATAATTATTTAAATGTAGTAATATCTTATAAACTATATTAATCATATAAGTCACTTCCATTTTCTTCATACACACGGCGACAGAAGTAGTTTTTGAAATACCGATACGTAACAATGCGCTTTTTACTCATAGCAAAGAATAACTAACTAGAAATTAGAAGAAAAATTAGTATTCACCATTTAATTCCAACTACCTTTGCTTATCTTGACAGATACGCGTATTTCGTCTTAAGTCTGCACATTGTAGACGAAGTACGCGTTGGAATTAAATGGTAAACACTTTTTTTTTCTTCTAATTTCTAGTTACAGGTATTCCACTAATCAGCTCAAACCTTCTAGGCATCAAAGAATTACTTTTGACCATGTCAATGAAGCAATACAAGACTAGTTTTATCCAAACCAGGATACTACACTTTTTTTTAAACAAATACATATGAACATATTCTTTTATCGAGGTGATAATTGCGTTATGCATTTTTTTAAACGTCGGCGTCAATATTGCCAAATATTTGACGCATTTGAAACTTGTTTTGCCACGGGTGTGGCTACGCATTTTTTACATTATAAAAATGAGTAAAAAGTATGCCTTATTTGACATATACACAGTATACTCATTAATAAGTAAATGCAATACACTCATTTCATGAGTTATCCCAGTTGTCCTCAAAAATGCGAAGTATAAAAAAGAGTTTATTGGAAATTGCAAATTGGCTAAAGTTCTATCGGAATAGAAAAAAAAGTTGCCACCGTGATTTTTTCAATAAATTTCGTGTTCATAGATGTTGAATATTCCTTCAGACTAGTTAGTTCAGACATTGCGGATTTTTTTATCGTACAAAATGGGCCGATGGTTCTTCAATGTTCCTGAAGTTTTGTCCGCAGGTAGAGTTAATAGATACATAACAAAAAGAAACTTAAAAAGAATCGTGTGTGGATTTACAGTGTACTAGTTGCCACGAGTCTCACTTATGGCACCACATGCGCAAAAAAGAGGTCGTCAGAAAAAATGTGAAGTGGCTTATATTGTTAATATAGTCTGTTTGGTAATATATTGTTTCCAGCTCAATTACTTTATGAGATATAATAAAAATTGTTATCGGTCGCTGCATCTCAGGCTTAGTCAATCATAGAGTTTGAAAACCGATTAAAACCAATATTAAGGATGCTGTTGAGGCCACTTAAAGTTATACCATTACAGGTTGGTTTATTTCAGTAGAATTCTAAAACGCTTAAAAAAGTTAAAAAATTGTTCCGGTGGAAAAACTGTTTCTAGGCTTATTACTTTTACAACGCTCTCTCGCAATGCCGAATTGAGCGAAACATACAATTTTTATGTTGAGCAAAGTTTTTTTGTAGTGAACTTTTTTACAACTTTGCTAAAATCATCTCCTTCTCAACATTATAAAAACATAATTTTTATTTTGATATCCATCAAACACGTAATAGCCCTAGCTCCACTTTTAAGCGTTGTCTGTCCAACACCTTTAAAAGGCCGTCAGGGAACTTTCTTACCAACGCAACTAAAGTGACCATTACTACCGATTTGGAATTTTCAGCAGCTTTGAATTCAGTAACTCGACTGCTTTCTCCCTTGTGGGTCCTCCCTTAGCTAAGTCGGTAAAGGTACGGACACAAAGCAACACCTTGCTGGAGGTGGCTATGTTCGATTCCAGGTCTGGTCAATGAATTTTTCGTTAGAGAAAATATCTCGACTTCCTGGGCTTGGGCATGATTGTACTTGCCACACAATGATACTAACGCAAAAATGGTTCCTGGAATCGAAACCTCTTAATTAATAAGTGTGGAAGTGCAATTTGAACACTAAGTTGAGAGCAAGCAATAAGCTATTTGCGAAAGCAATAAGCTTGAAATGCGAAGAAAGAAGAAATGATGTCTCAAATTTGATACTTATAAAAGATTTCAATAGTAAATCAGCAGTAATGGTACTAAAAGTCGTGCAATAAAAACACAGCAATGTATTGCTATATGACAAGCCAGAGACTTGAGCCTAGAACGGTCGCTCCGGAGCCGTTTCCCATGGGGTCACGGATGAACAAAAAACTAATTGAAACGAACCAAACAGATGGGTTTCAAAATTCTTGGATTCGTTCCAGATTAAAGCTTGCTATAGGTATTGGATCTTCCGTTTACTTGTCACCATTTTAGAGTAGGTTTCCATGAAGTCAGTTGGTGTATGTGTGTATCTTCAATCGATCGGAATTCACGGAGATGGTTAGGCACAATCAAAAGCAAGGAAAACCCTGGTCGTCCTCGCAGCGCTTTAACTCCAAAGTTGGTGATAACGATACTTACCTTACCAATCAGGGTGGTGTGGCCCCTGCTGTATGCAGAAGTTGTCTCCATTCTATTCTGTCCATGGATGCATTCCGCCAGTCTCACAGTCTACGAAGGGTTCGCCGGTCACTTTCTAATTGTTCAATTCACCTTGCTCGTTGTGCGTCTCTTCTTCTGATACCTATTGGTTCATTTTAGATTATCATTTTAACTGGGCTGTCGTCCAGTCCACCGTGTTCGACCGATTTTAGTGGTGTGTAGGACTTGAGGTTCTCCGAGCAACTGATAAAATTCGTCGTTCAGTAGCACATTCCGACTTCCAGCTGCACTCCATAGATCGTACGCAACACCTTCCATTCAAAGACACAAAGGGGGTATCGGTCCCTCACGCACAATGTCCATATTTCGTTTAGATGGTCATATTTAACAGTTCAGCGAACTTTGTTTGATTAAAGCGTGTTTGAGCACGATTGCCAGCCATAATGCGCCTTTCTCTGCTGGTGTCGTTATCGGCAATCGCCAATGAGTCTAGATACACGAATTCGTCTATTGCCTCGATTTGCCTCGAATTCGTCTAAACCCTTTCCAATCCGCGAATAAAACGGAAAAACATAGCAACTTATCCCGTAAAACAGTCAGAAATGTACTTGATGAAGAATTGCGATTCAGATAAAAAAAAGCAAAAGTGGACTTCCTTCGCCGACACAGTGATTTGTTGATTTTTTTTTCAGACATTTTGTATTATAATCCTCAGCAATGATAAAATCTATGCAGCATCGATCAGGAAATTCCTTAATCATTCCAAGCAATTTCACAATTTCAAAATTACACATCCTTAATGGTTTTGGAAGCAGTATGATCGGAAGGTCAATTTTCTCTACTTTTCATAGAAAAGGGTGTTAAAATTAATGCCAATTACCTCAAGAATCTTTTCAACGGCCTTTTGATGAAACATACTCCAATCGTCGTTGGAACCAACAAATGGGTATTCCAGCAGGATTCTGTCGGTTAATCTTCAGCAAAAGTTACGCAGGCCTGGTGCATGAACAATGAACTTGGCTTTATCGCTAAAGAATTATGGTCGACCTCTTCGCCAGACGTAAGCCCATTGGATTTTTCCATTTGGGGAATTATGGAAGAAAAATTTAAAAGCTCCACTCCCATGGGTAAAGAGCAATTCCAAGCAATTTAACAGACCAGAGATTCCTGAAAAAAGAGGTGCGTGCTGATGGTAATGCCTTCCAGGAACGGCTTAAGGCAATTTTTAAAGCAAAAAGTGATCGAATTGAACTCTAAGTCTATCCTGTTATATATTCATATGTTAATAAGACAACCGAAAAGAACCAATAAAAAGTTTCATGACATTTCAAAACAATGATATTTTATTGTTGCTTCTTTTAATTGGGCCAACCCTGTAGATGAAAACTGATTCGGTTTTGAAATAAATTGAATAATTGAATATATTGAAACAAATAATGGGTTAAGCGAAACACTTCAATCTACAGTTAATTAGTATATCTAAACATTATTGGTATATTTATATAGAGCTGTTCTGTTCATATGAACAGTACACAATAATATGTACTCAATTTTCACAGAAATTTCAAATATGCGCCAAACAAGACACTCCTCCGTACCGACAGCGTTGAACCCCACAGACAAGGCTACCCAAAGTTTACCCAATTAATCGGAATGAATAATTGAAATGCACTTCGTTTCATATTTCGAATCAACAACTTTCCCATCATCATAAATCAGTAAGCAGGCAGTTGACGTGATCATTTGCTCTGCTTGGTGTAATAGTTTCTCAGAACAAAACGAAACTCCCTGAGGCTGAGGTAGGTAATGTGTGCACTAGACTGGCCCATAGTTTGAAAACAATTTTGATGGCGACCACTTTTAGGGAAAAGTAAAACTTAAGAAACAAACATAATCAACGATTCAAGACGCTGATTATTTCATTGAACTATATATATTGGTAATCAACTTCTTGAATAATCAATTTAATTTGTAATATTTTAATTTATGCTGAGATAAAAACAATCATGAAGAAATCAGCTGCGAAATTACTTGAAAGAGTCGATATCGGACTTTTTATTGCAGCAAAATTGGTGTACACAGCTCGTAAACCAACGTGAATGCCAAGACTCGCAGACGTCGCACTGTCAGATGCTAATTGGCTCATCTCTTACGAAGTAAGTGATAATCAAAAGGGAAAATACGGTTTATACTGATGATGGTGATGAGTTCCAAACAATTTAAAGAAGACTATAACGTTATCATCTATTTGAAGTTCCGGAATGTTCTAAATCAAATCATTTTTCAATATTGTGTTTTATCGAAATCGTATCTCACTTTTGATCGCCAATTCAAGACCAACCACTGACTTTTGTAAACAAAGCAAAGGGAAGGCCTCCACCTTGAAAATCAGAGCTCGTCGACACAAACACTATCAGCGTGATTTAATAGGGGAAGCTATTATCTACCTGTTGGTGGTTTTGGTATGCGTGAACAAGCTTTTATTCATATTCAAGTCTTAAGAACTTCTGTTTCGTTTCAAAAAATTGAATCATTTGGAATTGTTTGAGTATTATAGAAACGCACATTTCAAACCTTGCACCCGTCTAATGTGCACGTGAACAAACCCTACACATTCATACAAACACTAAGAACCTATACAAAGTTAGCCAGCAACAGCAAATGGAGTACTTACATGTTCGGACGCTATTAGCCGGGGTAGCCACCCGATGGAATCCAATGCCTTCAACGCCAAAACTCGTCAAGTGCCAGTAACTCTGCTCCGCTGTTGGGGCTTTTTCCGACCACACACTGAGCCGCCCGACACAAGCTGATTTATATTTAATCACTATTTAGCTTCTGTTTCGGGGATCTATTCCACTTTCACCACATTTGTTTCTCTGCACGCAAACTTTTGATCCTTCTTTGGGTTCTGTTTTTTCCCTTCGCCTGTCCGTGTTTCCGTTCATTTTCGTTTGAGTTTCATTTTCCCTTGAGCATTTTCACTAGCAACCTACGGAGAAAACTGTTGAAACGGGTTCTGCCAAGAAGGAAAAAATAGATAGAATTTGTTTATTGCGACATGAAATCAATGTGCAGCCGAAATTGACTCATTTCGATTTGCTGCTCCCACCCTCTCCAACGAGCCTACAAGGCCGAAGAGCAGAAATCGAACGTCAAACAGTAGGCGAAAATGATATTTCCAGCCGGGGACTTTCGTGGAAGCTTCCGACGGAGCTGTTTTGTTTTCTTCGTTGTTTATTCTCACAACTTCCATCCTACAGCGCAAATTAGACTTAGCAGCTTAGCTGCCATCACCATGACGGGCTGGGGGGAAATAACGAAGTGCTTTACACCCACAGTGCCATCCGTTCGGTATGCTTGTGGAGGGTTTGTGTTGGAGACGCATGGAGACGCCCGACGCGTTATGCAAACAGCAATGCTTTTTTCCTCAATCTGATATCGGATACTGTAAGCGGACAGAGTTTCTGCACTTTTCTCTCTGAACAATGATTCTTTCAAACAGGAAGACAGCATTCATCCCCCCTACGGTTCCATTCGCGTTGTTTGCTATTGAGTCTACTCGAATGGGGACTTCGTATGGGAATGTCAGTGTCGCGGTGTTTTGTGAGCGAGGAAAATGCCATCAAAGCAATCGGGAATGCTCGTTTTGTGTCGTAGGCTTCTGAATTGCGTGGGCCTTTTTGTGTTTTATTTATGTTTGGTTGTGCTCGTAGTAGAAGAACCCCTTTTTAGATTCTATTGGTTTCGGTGTACTAAATGCGGTTGTATTATTTCCGGCTTGTGACTTTATGATTGCTATTTTTTCCAGTTGAAACGAGTTCTTTTGCGTTTATTTTGATTGATGCTTTTTATTTATTCATATACAGTAAACAAAAAAAGTTTCCACCCCAAGGGGCAAGACAGCTTTCTTGCAGGTATTTTTTTTCTTCAAAATTAATCAGGATTCATCAAATTTTCAAACTCTATGATGTTTTTCTCCCCTCAAGATAAAGAGTGGTGGGAATGCCAAAAAAAAAGTGTGCGAAAACGAAAAAAACAACTTCACGCATATTTGATCATAAAACTCACGTTAGCTCAGAATGCACCAGTTTCCATCAACTTGTATAATTTATAACTTGTATAATCTGTAACTCGATTTAAAGTATTCTAGCAGCACTGGCTTGAATGTGACGGTGGTGACGGTGGTAACTGTAGCATAGAAGGTGGTTATAAATATAATATTTTTACAAAAATAAATCTGAATGAGTCGAAATTATTCTGCAGATATGAAGGAAACCCCACTTGGTGTCATTCCTGTTCACAATCAACGATAGCACGAAATAAAATATCGAAACTCTAGACAAAATAGTCAAAAGATCGAAAGTAACATTTGTAAACAATGACTTCTAGCACATTCTGGGATCTGCTTGGTCCCACAAACAAAATAGCACCAAGAACAGATACAGTGAGCTATTACCAAGGGGAGTCGCTCAACACAATATCTCTTGTGCCCATTTTTTTAGTGTGCTTCTAAGCGTTACAATGAGTCCTGATGTTCCGATCGCGGTGCCAATAGGTGCTCATGTGTGCCACGGTAATTTGACAGTCCAATCGTTATGTTTTGGCTACGCATAGTAACCACGTGAATGATTTGTTTTGCTCTGCCAAACTTTTGCAGGTGATTTGGGTTTTGGTCAATGTTTTTGTTGCGGAAACCAGGTTATTGATGCTGTTTTGTTGAGATAACAACTTTCAGTGAAGGATGGATAAAGAATGGAATTCAGGATGCTAATCGCTGGAAGTAAATGCGAGAATACTTATAAACTGTTACATATTTAATACTAATATATCCTCTTTCTCAGCAGTTCTCGTACGCCTGTGAAAACAATGAATGAGACGCAACTTCACGCCGCCCTTTAACTGGTTTGATATAAATTCAAATCAAAATGGCACATTCGTTCGGAAACTGTAGATCTTAGAAGGTTGGTTTTATTATAAAGGTTCCTTGATGACTTCCTCAGAAGGTTTTCCAATGCTATTTGAACCTTGATCACGAAATTGGTTACTGTGGACTTGGTCGTGTATTGTATCATCCACAGCATTCGAATCATCTGTAATAATATCGGTAATCTGTAATAGTGGTTAATTGTAACCGTTTAATGTAAAGCTTACTTTCTACATTCCATCATAATATTCTTTAATTCTTTCTTCTTGCATGGTCTCTTTTCCGCTCGAATCATTTGGAATATCATTTAACCGATCACAAGAGATGATATCTGAGTAGTTGTGTTTATTTCTCTACATGGTCAGGCAGGCAGTGGCCAATGTGACGGTTGTGGGATTGAGAAAATACTCAAAACCTTTTATGCGCATGATATTGGCTGGATCCAGTAGGACATCAGTTCTCTGCGCCATGTTCCGCATGTCCTCATGTCGTCATGTCCTCATCGAGAGGATCTTCTCGATGGTTAGCTGAGCCAGCAGCAGGCTGCAGAGCTTTTGCTTTTTCAAATCGAATATAGAGGCTGATGGTTCCGTAAATCGTCTCCAATTTGCTACAAAAATGTGCCTTTCATTGGAGCTGCAAAGCGATATCATGTCACGGATTTTAAATTTGTGTTTTGTGTTACGAAGCGAAAAATACAAATCTAAACAATCACAGAAAAACTTACATCGTAACAATTTTCCAGGGCTGCTAGGTTATATCTTAAAAAAGTACAAATGTCAAAAGTGTGCCACAAAGTGCCACACATGTTCCGTTATGGTGTAAAATTTTCTACAACGACGTGCCTGGCACACTGTTCTCAGCGACTCACCCCCTGGCTATTACCTTCCCATCGGTAGTGGATATAGATGTTAGCAACCTGGCATTTCCAGGAAATTTACGTTTTAAGTTATTGTTTACATTTTGTCTAGAACTTGTCAAATTTTCCCGAAATTCGTTAAACTGGATTACCGAACGTTCAGCTGTTGAAAGTTTGATAAAAAATAACCGAATACTATACAATTTTCTAAGTGTGTACGAATGTTTATAAGAAAACTGATGGCCGGCATCGGGCTATTCTTGTGACGAATTACGCACGCAACGCATGGACAGCAGAGTACTACAGCGGAGAAGCAGTAATGGCTTAAACACAAGGATAACGGCACCGGAAAACGGCAAAGCCCGATCTGAGTATGCCTGCTTGTCGGAAAGAAAACAGGCTAGATCCAAGCCGATTCTAATTAGACATATCGAAGACATTTTCAGCAACTATCAAAATTGCCGTTTTCCGTTCCGTTTCCGTTATCATTGTGTTTGGGCGGTAATGGACGAGCACCAACGATGGAGGGTTTTGTCCCCGATGAAGACGCTGACGGCCAGGCAGCAATGACGGAGAAGAATTCTATTCAGGACTAGCTGAACCCGGTGCGTGCGCTGCTACGCTTGCAACTAAATAAAGGAAAATTTAATGTAACTGGCACCTCTATAGTTTTTTTTCGGAATGAGTTTTTTTTCTTGAATAAGCAGGGGTTCAAACTTTTATCAAAACATGCTTCTTACCCAAGAAATACACGTTTTGTGTTTAAGTATCCTGGATAATTCTCAGTTTTGGTAGAAAATTGTGTTTCATTTGTATGGGAGCCCTCCCTTCCAGAGGGGGTGGTTTCTCAAACCACCATACAATGATTGCCTTCAAAACCCCCCAAATGCCAAATTTGGTTCCATTTGTTTGATTTGTTCTCGAGTTATGCTGAAATTCGTGTTTTATTTGTATAAGAGACCCCTCTTTCAGTGAGCGGAGGAGTTTCAAACCACAATAGAAACATTTCTTGCCTTCAAAACCCCCCACATGCCAAATTTGGTTCCAAAAACTTAATAAGTTCTCGGGTTATTAAGAAATTTGTGTTTTATCTGTATATGAGCCCTCCTTTCAGATAAGGGAGAAGCTCGAGTCAACTTAGAAATATTTCTACCTTCGAAAACCTCCACATGCCAAATTTGGTTCCATTAACCTGATAAGTTCTAGAGTTATTCAAAAATTTGTGTTTCATTTGTATGGAAACCCCCCTCCCGCCCCCTTACAGAGGGCGGAGGGGTCTCGATTTACCTTAGAAACATTTCTTGCCTTCAAAAGCCTCTACCTGCCAAATTTGGCTCCATTTACTTGATTAGCTCTCGAGTTATGTAGAAGCTTTTGTTTTTTTTAATTTGTATGGGAGCACCGCCCCCCAACCTAACAGAGAGAGAGAGGAGGGGTCTCGAACTATCGTAGAAACATTTATTGCCTTTAAAATCCCCGCATGCCAAATTTGGTTCCATTTGCTTTATTAGATCTAGAGTTATGAAGAAATTACAGTTTCATTTGTATGACAGCACCCCTTCTAGGAGAGGGGAGGGGTCTCAAACCATCATAAAACATTTTTCTCCTCCAGAAAACCCCACATGCCAAATTTGGTTCCATTTGCTTGATTAGTTTTTGAGATATGCAGAAACTTCTGTTTCATTTGTACGAGAGCCTCCCTATCTAGAGAGGGGAGGGGTCTTTGACTACCATAGAAACATTGCTTGCCTCCAAAATGCATGCTAAATTTGGGTTCCTTTGCTTGATCAGTTCTCGAGTTATGCAGAAATTTGTGCTTCACTTGTATCGGAGCCCTCATTTCCAGAGAAGGGAGGGGTTTCAAACCATCATAAGAATCTTTCGGTATCCAAGACGAATCCAACAAAGCAAAAATCTTGCCAAACGGTCCTTCCGCTCGCGAGTTAAATCTTGACAACGGAAACCCCAACTCATTTTTATTTATATAGATGGCGACAGTAACCTTGGCAACCAATATCAAGGAGGGTCTTAGCATTAATCCAGCAAAAGTAGTAATTGTACCTTTCACTAGGAAAAGGAAGTTTAGTATAAAAGCGTTTCAGCTAGGAGGATTAAAGATCCATCTTAGTGAACAGGTTCAATACTTAGGAGTGATACTGGATGCCAAACTGAACTGGAATGCTCACCTTGAGTGTGTGATCGGTAAGGCAATCAGTGCTTTCTGGATTTGCTCAAAAACATTTGGCAGAAAATGGGGTCTAAGACCAAAAATGATAATGTGGATTTATACATCCATAATACGTCCTAAAGTATCGTATGCTTCTCTTGTGTGGTGGCCAAAAACAAAAGAGGCTACTGCACAGAAAAAGCTTACAAAACTTCAACGGCTAGTATCCATTGCTATAACGGGAGCGATGCGCAGCACTCCATCAAATGCGTTGAATGCAATTCTAAATCTGAATACGTGCAACTAGAAGCGGAAAAGAGTATGCTTAGACTTAAACGGTTGAAAACTTTCATGTCTGGTGATTTAGTCGGTCACCTGAGCATTTCACAAAGCTTTCAAAATGGGCCAGTGATGTATATGAATGGAGACTGGATGAAACTATAGTCACTAGATTCATAGTCTGGCGGATACAATGACGG
The DNA here is from genome assembly GCA_034211315.2 of Aedes japonicus. NCBI lineage: Eukaryota > Metazoa > Arthropoda > Insecta > Diptera > Culicidae > Aedes > Aedes japonicus. Next base: position 108,302 of record JASCZW010005461.1, on the reverse strand, counting down.
GAGCCAATTTGAACTGTCACTTGGCGGAGCCAATCGAGCATATCTCGAGTAATTTATGTTAAGGGCCTGAAAGCTATTTGTAAACAATGACTTTAAACGTTGATTTCTCACGAATTACGAGAATCTCAGCATATCCTGTTACTCCATATGGTAGAACTAACATTTTTCTACCAAATGCTGCTTTTCATTTCACGAGAGTGATTTAAGATTCAAGTGAAATCGGTATGTAAAGCCATTGTTTACAAATGGAATTTAGGCCCTTAACATGAATTTCTTGAGACATGCTCGATTGGCTCCGCCAAGTGACAGTTCAAATTGGCTCCCGTCATTGTATCCGCCAGACTATGAATCTAGTGACTATAGATGAAACCTGTGGAAAACCATGACATCCCTTACAACATATGTGAAACGTCACGTATAGATTGGGAAGTCGGAGGTCCCACTGTTCATCATGGCTCCATAAAATTCTTCACAGATGGCTCAAAAATTGGAACAAAAACGGGAGCAGGAATGTTCGGCCCTGGGGTAGAAATCTCAGTGGCGATGGGAAATTATCCAACGGTTTTCCAAGCGGAGATCTTTGCTATAATAAAATGTGTTTACGTTTGTCTGAAGAGAAAATATAGATATGCAAATATTTGTATTTTTACAGACAGCCAAGCGGCACTCAAAGCGTTAAGTAATTATAAATGTACATCCAAACTTGTCTGGGAATGCATTCTTTCATTGCGAAAGGTGTGCCAAGAGAACTCGGTAAATTTATTCTGGGTCCCGGGACACTGTGGCATTGAAGGCAATGAAAGGGCAGACAAGCTTGCTAAACAAGGTTCAAATGCACAGTTTATTGGCCCAGAACCATTCTGCGGTATATCATACTGTGCCATAAAAATGGAATTAAAATCTTGCGAAGAGCAAAGGGTGATGACCAATTGGTTGGTCACCACAAAGTGTTCTCAAGCGAAAAGGTTTATAATTCCAAATGTTACAATTAGTAAAAAGCTTCTGGAACTCAATAAGAGAGTTCTTTGTACCTATACTGGCCTAGTAACCGGACATTGCCCGAGTAGATATCATTTGAAAAACATTGGCCAGGTTCAGAATGATATCTGTCGTTTCTGTAACAAGGAACGTGAAACCTCGGAACATCTGCTTTGCAGTTGTGATGCTGTGTACAAGAGCAGACTTAAATTTCTGTACAGTGGCTATATGCAACCTAAAGAAATTTGGACTGCAAATCCTGGGAAGGTGGTGGGTTTTATGAACTCAATTTTGCCTGACTGGGAGACGCGTCTTAGGCTGGTCACTTGACAAATGGTGATCTAGCTTTAAGATACGAATTAGTATAGTAAACAGGGGTATACCACAAAGGTTCAACTCAGTGGACGCAGTGGTTCTACGCCCCAACAAAAAAAATGTTTACTGTTTACCAGGGAAAATTATTTATTACCGTATCGTAAGAAACTTTCATTTCAGATAGGTCGCAATATTAAGAGGATGAATTGGTAAGTAGATTGTTTACTATTGTTTCAATGTTTTTCTTGTAGAAAGGCGAGAGTCAGATGGAATATGTGGAATTTATTGACTGGTTCGTCCAACCGCATTTTTTGCAGTCAATAAATGCCACATACTCCCATTGTGCGAATTGTTGACCCAACCCATTCGACGATGGCTTCGACTGCTGGAAGCTCTAGAAATTGGATTTCAGATAAAATAGTTAACCTTGAATCGATCTTCTATAGCAGACTTTTTACCAGATTGAGCAACAGAAGTATCCCGGTAGATGAAAAGTGAAATAACGTATTGAACATGTATTTATGGATTTACTACTTGCCATTAGAAGTTCACTTTCTGTATAATGGAAAGCTCATACAATTAAAGAAAGGGAATGTCACCCGACTAGCAGTAATCTAGCTGATTTTAAATTGATAGTGCATTCATCTTAAGCGCCTTATACTTACGTTTTATAGAGGTAAAATCGGAGTCAAGTCCTGATAGCCTCCACTTCCTGCTCACGGGAATGATCACAATCGATTTCCCATACAACATTTATCTGCCCAATCTTTGCCTTGATTTGCATTTCTGGAGAAGCAATCTTTTAATGCCATACTGTTTGACTATTTGACAGCTTCGACGATAGTTTGGAATATTCTGACATCAACCACAGAGAACCTGAACTCCGTGGGTTCATCAGAATAGCTCCCAAAATTGGTTAATGATTGCCACAATGTTGATACGTTAAACTTTCACGACAGAACATTCTTGTTTTGATTATGAAATTTCACTGTCAAACCAACAAAATGTAGGAATGTTCAATATCACAATAAGAATTCAATGAATAAGAGATGCTCATATTTTGCTCACAGTTACTCAGGATTGCTCAGTATCTTGCCCTTAGATCACCCAATTAAGTTTTTCTGAATCCTAGAGGGTTTGAGCTGTTTGTGGAATACTTGTAACTATAAATTAGAAGAAAAATTAGTAATCTCCATTTAATTCCAACTACCTTTGCTTATCTTCGACAGATACGCGTATTTCGTCTACAATGTGCAGACTTCTTCAGTGTCTCGTACTAATAACTCGTACTCGAATAGTCGAGTTATTAGTACGAGACACTGAAGAAGTCTGCACATTGTAGACGAAATACGCGTATCTGTCGAAGATAAGCAATGGTAGTTGGAATTAAATGGAGATTACTAATTTTTCTTCTAATTTAAAGTTTGTCTGGTTAAAATTAGTTTTATCTGATGAGTGTTTCTCCATGATTTATTTAATTTATGTTTATTTATCACAATCCAATTGAATATACGGTGCTTATATCCTTTCTTGAGAATTTAAATGATGGATTATGAAAAAGGGTAAAACATTTCGCAGAATACGTTTATCCACCCCCAAACGGATACTACGATTTAAGTGTGTTTTACAAAGTTTTAGTGTGTATTCTGACACTTTCTCGAATTCAAACATTGTGCCTAGCTGTCATTTTCGTGCTCAAAATTACAGTTCCGTGTTTAAAATTGGAAGTTATTTGTTGAAAAATGCCTAAAACAAAGAACAAATTTCGATCAGCATCCGAAATTTGAATCCTAGCGAGTTTGAGCTGTTTAGTGGAATACCTGTAACTAGAAATGAGAAGAATAGTTAGTATTACCCATTTCATTCCAGCTACACTGACACTGAAGAAGTTTGCACATTGAAATACGAGTATCTGTCAAGTTAAGCAAAGGTAGTTGGAATTATATGGAAAATACTATTTTTTTTCTCATTTTTTAGGTATTCCACTAAACAGCTCAAAACCTCTAGAATTCAAAGATACGGTGGCTAGGATTGTGTAGAGTACAAAAAGCGTGGTTCTATCTTACACGCTAAGCGATCGGGCGTTCTTCAAAGACAACTGGCTGAATTGAAAGAACTATCGTGCAGAAGACGGAGCTGTACCGAGGACTCTCAGCTCCGAAAATTGCGAAACAGATTGAAAGCCAGCTTTCCATTCCACTGACATCACGCGCACATCCTTGTTGATAGTGGCGATAGAGGCGAGACTTTTGGATTTTCGACCACAACTAATGTACCTTAGCACTTTTTGCAGCGAAATTTGTACACCTTCGTTCTGCTTTACTTTATGCAGAAGTAGTTTTGAATTTTCAACTTGGCGAGCTACCCCAGGTAACCAATAAGCAGTTCCAAAGCATCTTTACGGCATCCTGTCAAGCAATTAAGTCACCTTAAATGCTACATAAATGCCGCTTTTGGCCCAATACATGGCTGCTTTACTGCAGTGCTATGAAAATGCTTCATTAATGCTTTTTGCATTCGAAATGCTTATTACAGGCTACACGCATTTATATAGCAACTTTACAACAGGTAGCATTCAAGATGCTGCTATAATGCTAACATAAAGCTTGTAACTTCTGAAATGCAGATTTACAGTTGATTTACTGCATATGCTAATGTTTATTGGTTACCTTACGGATATTACGCACAGGAAGATCAGAAAGATATCAGTAGACAGCCAGTGCATAGTGGGCAAAATTTTAACCAAAATCTCATTAATTTAGACGGCGCAGGGTAGAAGTCCTGAAAATAGCTTATCTTATGGGAAAATGCGGGAAATCGAATAGTGTTGGTCTCATTTAGGGTTGACCACAGTAAGTGTCCCATTTTTGACGTAGACTACGTCTTACGGCAAGGGTAGGGTGTCAAATGAAAATTTAAAATATTGCGACCGTCACGAAAAACCGTACGTTTTGTACGCGAATAACTCAAATAATCCACAATAGATTTACATGACTTCTTCTTCAATCGGTCGGAAATTTTACCGCGCTCCAATTCAATTATCAAACATTATTCTCAAACAATAGTAAACTATTGAAAATAACGCAAATATAAGGTGATGTCTAATAATGTCATTTTGCAGAGTAAATTTACCAAATTTCCTAACACAGATTTCAAATCGAAGCAAGGAACGTCTTGCATCATCTTCTTCTTCTTTGTATTAGATAGGGACATTAACCAATCATGTCATTCGTCTCTCCATGTACGTCTCGAATACAGCTGAGAACGGCATAGAAGGCACACTTAGGGAAATTTTTCCTAAGTCGTTTGGCAGCACTGAAGCTGTGCGGAGCTGGTCGCTGGTAGCTGGTCACAGGCAGCTGGTCGCAGCTGCTTCATTTGTCCGGCAGCGGAGCTGGTCGCAGAGGCAGCTGGTGGTGATAAGTATCAAGGCTCTCCCAAACAGCGATCGTCGCGATGAGCTAAAATGGCGGATATGGGGGCGCACAATCGCGTCGGTTTGTGACGATTGTTTCGCCGCGACTTCGAAAACGCTGCTGTTTGGGGGACAGCGTCATTGGGAGCGAGCAGCAGTAGGTGGAAATAATCTGTCCTTTTGAGGACAAAAAATTAAAATAGAAGAGTTGTTTATTAAAGAACTAATCTTAAATTTAGTTCGGTGCTCGATGGAGGGCGAGCCGTCGGTAAAAATTTTACCCAGCTGGTTGGCGCAACCCACTAATAAATAATCTGTCCTTTTGAGGACAACCAATTCAGTTTAGAGAGTTGTTTATATAAGAATTAAATACATATTTCGTACGGTTTGTGCGCCATTTAATCTAGCGCCAATTTGTTTGTCACGACTGCAAAAACGCTACTGTTGCAGGAGAGCCTCCATGGAAGGCGAGCAGGACAATTCTCCGTCGGTGACAAATTTTTCCTAGCTGGTTGGCGCAACCCGCGATGAATCAATAAATCAATTTAATTTCTAATATATGAGAGTTATTTGAAAAGAGTTTATCTTACATTTCGGTCGATTGGCAGTCATATTGGATTTTGCCAAGTCGTTACTAGGCAACAGTGTGCTATGCAGCGGACCCATAAAATCAGTGAAAATAAATTAAAGCCTGCCGGTTGCTTTGATTTATTTTCACCGATAAATCCTACCAGATACAAATCCATCTTTGCTACTTTCAATTTAAAATTCTCAGCTTGAGAGTTTGTTTGATTGAGATTTTCATTTCAAATTTTCGATTGGCAGCCAGTGGTATTAGCAAAACTTGTTTTCCATTCGTCGAATACCTTAAACCACACAAATTCCCTATCACGGACACCATTTTCGATGTCGAACATGATATTCCGAACCAACATTCTCTGTAAATTCCAATTAGTAGTGTGTTTTAAACAGTTGTTCTGTTGTGTTAACGATTTGCGTTGGATTGAGTCGTACCTCTAGGAAGAAAAACTTTTTGAGAAACATAGTGAAAGTGAGAATGCCTAACCGATTTGATCCACAACGTTTGCGCAGATTCAGGAAGCGCATAAAGAGCGAACATACGAGAAATCACAGTATGTACTGTACCAGGTATGATTTAGAATTAGATTTCTTTGTTTGTTTGTTTGTTTGATATATTGTTCAACACGGTATATATTTTTGCCAGGTCTCACAATCAAAAAAGAAATACATCAGAAAAGGTATGCCTGTTATTGTGACTGGCAATTTAAAAATCATTTTCTGGCAATTTCTACATCATTGTTCCAAAGTCAGAGAAACTTCCTTTCATTGATTTCAAGAAGAAGTACCTTTATCTCGACTTGGCTTTGAACTGTGATCAAACAACCAGTCGTGATGAAGATACTGCCGCTTTAACCTTCGTTCATGACCTCCGTTTGCAATGCCAGCAATATTATGCATATTTTTAGAACCACCGTCCAACGATTTTGATTATCGATGAATAAACATCTAGTAATGTCAAGCGATTGTGATTATAAGAATGATCAAAACTATCATCAATTTAATAATTTTATATTCCCTAACAGATCCTCAACTATCTTCAAGGCCTTAAAGATAGTCCATCGTAGAACGTGCAACCGTGGCCGTGTCATCATTTAAACCAAAAGGCCCTTTTCAGGGCCACCAGAGAGTTATAAAGAGTGTACAAGAGAATTTTCGCACATACTGGCTTCATAAAACCAAACGGCCCTTTTCAGGGCCTCCAAATAATATCTCAAGAGCGAACAATAGAATTTTCTTACATACTGGCTTCAAAACGCTGGTCTAATGTCCCATGAGAGCCGCACCCGTCATATAGTGACTTAAACTGCTTCTATCGGTAAGGGTAAGCGACCGGCACGAATAATTGAAATCCTTTTGACGCTAATAATAGCCACACAGAATTTCCCTGACATTATAATGCATCCCTTGGTTTAACGTAGTCTACGTCAACCGGTCGTGTCTTGTACACAACCCCACTGATTTTTTCCCAAGAAAAGCACGAGCATGCTTGTACCTTTTGTGGCACCACTCTCCAAACTGCTCGTCGATGAAATTCATGGGGTAAGGCTATTGAAAATGTAATGTTTTTTTTTTATCAAAGTGCTATAAAAACATTTTAAATCAATTTCATGTCTATGACAGAGAGTTTCAAAATTATGTTTTAAAGGACTGATGATAAAATTTTTGACAGGTTTTAGATATTTTCCTAATAAAGACTGTATTCGATGAAATTTGGACACACGCAATTGTTCGTAACTTTTTAACAAGTGGGTAAAAATTATTGAAATTTTAACTGAATGTATTTCATTGTGATGTGTCAATTGTGTAATGAGTTTCGTGAAAATCGGTCGAGTGATTTCAGTGATGGCTTCGAATGAAGAAATAGTGCGCCAACAAATTTTGGGCACTCACTTCGAAAACCCAAACGCTTCTCATCGATGGATCGGTAAACAGCTCGGAATCGCACATTCAACCGTATCTCATGTGATCAAAACGTTCAAGGACCGTAAGACAACCAAGCGGAAAAATGGTAGTGGCAAAAAACGTGGCACATCAAATCCGGAGAAGGCCAGGATAGTGTTGAACCAATTTAAGCGTTATCCCAACATTTCGATCAGGAATGTTGCGAAAAAGGCGAAAGTTTCAGTTTGCTTTGTGCAGAAAACAATGAAACGTTCTGGATTACATGTGTACAAGGTCCAGAAGGCACCGAACCGGAGCGATAAACAGAACTCGGTGGCCAAAACTCGTTCAAGAAAACTGTACAGGGAGTGGCTCACAAAACCGTTCTGCATTGTGATGGACGATGAGACCTACTATAAAGCCGACACCAAACAAATGCCAGGACAGGAACACTACGTCGCCACCTCTAAGTTGGCCGTTCCGGAGAGTGTACGGAAGAAGAAACTGTCGAAATTCGCCAAAAATTCTTTGTCTGGCAAGCGATCTGCGGATGTGGCAAAATGAGTCAGCCCTTCATCACCTCTGGGACCGTCAACGGACAAATCTACAAGGACGAATGCCTCCAAAAACGACTTCAGCCCTTCTTGAGATCTCACGATGGCCCGACACTATTTTGGTCGGATTTGGCATCTTACCACTATGCCCGGCCCGTCTTAGACTGGTACAAAGATAACAATGTTGTTTTTGTACCAAAAGACATCAACCCTCCAAACACTCCGGAACTTCGCCCAATTGAAACATTTTGGGCAATCATGAAGGCAAAGCTCGTTAAAACTCCAAAACTGATAGGAAATGAACTTGAACTAAAGAAAGTGTGGTTAAAAGTAAGTAAGCAAGTCGGTCCTATCATTGCCCAAAATTTGATGAAAGGGGTCAAGGCAAAGGTGCGGGCATTTGGGTTGGGAGAAGAGGATCAATACACCAATGATGTCAAAACTTAACCATTTAGTAGTACTTTATTTCCAGAAAGTTTGATAAGAATCGGGCTCAAGGAAAATTTTTGGTGACCTATTTTGTGTGTCCAAATTTCATCGAATACAGTCTTTATTAATAACGGTTTACCAGTTTGTTGATGAGATCTGGTAGATGTTTATACTTGTGTACAGATGGAGGTGTCGTTTCACATAGTTGAATTCTGTCATGATGAGAACCTCCATTTTGTCGTACAACTGCTTGGCCTTTTGAGCATCAAGCTGCTCTGATGAAACGGCTAAGTTGCTAATCAATCTCACATAATTGGCCAGTTCTTCCGAAATACCGAGAACTTTTTCGGATCTACTAAAAGTCTATGAATGTATGAGGGTAAATCGGGTAAAGTGGGCCCTTTTCTGAGGTCAACCCCAAACGAAACCATCACCATTCGATTTTCCGGACGTTTTTAGATAAGTACAGTGCAAGTGAGAGCAATATTACTAGCACCAATCTTCAGAACCACATAGTACATGAGATCTTTCAAGTGTGTGGGGAAAATCGAGTAAAATTGGCAAAATGGACCATTCCTGGCATCCGATCAAAGTGAAATTTGTTCCACTCAGTTCTTCAGCTTTTTTTTTGCAAATTTACAGTGCATTTAGGTTCTTTGGGTAATTATAGTTTGCATCCAAAATGATGGGAGAAATGGGCAAAATGGGGCACTTATTGTGGTAAACCCTAAATACGAACAACACCATTCGATTTCCCGCATTTTTCCCATAAGATAAACTATTTTTCAGGACTCCTACCCTGTGCCGTCCAAATTAATAAGATTTTGGTTCCATTTTTGCTCACTGTGCAGTGGTTTAATAACTGGAGCCATCTGGTAATGCGCAATTAAGAGAACAAATATGTATTCCATTTGGATTTCTTCACTACTCTTTAAAGATCCCACTACGAATCGTCGTCTTGGACAACATTCTAGCCCGTTTAGATAACTTTATCATAAACATCATTTAATTGGCTTCAAGCCAGCAAAACCAACAACTTTTTTTAGGCTAACAAAATTCCCATAGAGAGTTAGTTTGAAGATATATGATGGCCTGTATCACAATTCCGCCTGCAATTATCCACTTTGAAAAGTCAGATATAAATAAAATCGATGCATTAGGCATATCAGGAAAATCTTCCGATGCGAAAATCTTAACAAGCCAAACAAGCGGCCCATTTAAGAACCACCAAATTATTACAAAAAGTAATATTAACATGAGCATGAGCATGAGCATGATTGACCGCCCACGGATGCGATTCCGTTATTGCCAGATCAGCTGTATTTGCACAAAGAACCAACATGATGTTTGGGACTAACATGCATCTTCAATGTGTAAAAACTGGTGACCCATTACAAAGCAATACCGGCGCCGGCCGTGTCCGAATGCTGGTCAAGTAGGGAATGGGAAGGAACGTGTTGACATGATACTCGCTTTGAAGGAAGCCGAGAAATCCTCTGCACTTCCACGAGAAATCACTGGGATGTTGGATAGTTGAGGAAACGTTAGCAGCAGGGTTCATTTTGGTTAACGATACTCTGAAAATATGTAGCACTTTTCGCCAAAAGCAATGGGCCGCTCCAATGTTACTGAAAAGAGACAAGCATAACGAAAAACAAAACAAAACGAAATATAAAAAATAAAATAAAACAGGATATTAGATATTGTCTTCAAAATATGGGAGAAATAAATTATTTGTTGCTTTGCAAACCAGCTCTCCTCGATATCCTAGATGGCCAAGTGTTGCTGGACCGCAGCTGCTGCCGTCGGCACTCGTCCACATCAACCCGTCCGTCGCCGACGTGTCGGAAACCTTCCGGTAGTAACATGATATGTGTGTCTAATACACTCTTCTTGCACTGATTAATTTACAAACTAATCCTGAACACCGAATCAAAATTCACTTTGGCACGGTTGTGGTAGTGCGATTTCACCAACACAGTACGGACTTTTTCGCGAGCACAGGGGGTCTGCGTCTGATTGGCGTTGCGCAGTGAAACTCTCTCCTCAGAAGCTGACGCGCGTTGCCTCCAAAAACAGTTGGACTCTTTCGTTGATTGGTGCCAAAGAAATCGTATGACCGTTAATCCTGAAAAATGCTCGATTATTACGTTTTCTCGATTGAAGAATCCCATAGTCTACAATTATTCCTTTGCTGGAATTCTTTTGGAAAGAGTGGATCAAATAAAGGACTTGGGAGTTATTCTTGACTCCCAATTGACGTACAAGCAACATGTGTCATTTATAGTGAACAAAGCCTCGAAAAACCTAGGTTTAATTTTTCGTCTACTGTGCGTTGGTTCGTTCGACTTTGGAATACTGTTCAACTGTTTGGAGCCCTCACTACCAAAATGGAATCGAGAGAATTGAATCAGTTCAACGGCGATTTATTCGATTTGCACTACGACGGTTGCCATGGAATGATCCAACTCGTCTGCCAAGCTACGAGAATCGGTGTCAACTAATTAGGCTGTATACCCTAAGTACACGAAGGAATGTTGCGAAGGCTCTTCTTATCTCCGACATTTTGCAGAATCGAGTGGATTGCCCCGAAATCCGAGGACAAATAAATTTCTTCGTGTGACCTAGAGCCTTACGGAACAATCACTTGCTGCAACCAATACATCACCGCACTAATTACGGACAAAACAGAATTTGATTTCAATATTTCACGTGATATACTTCGGACTAGATTTTTTAATGTGTTTAGATAAGCTTTTAATGTGTTATTTGTATGTTTATGTTTTTTATGAGATCAACAACACATCATTGGGGCATAGAAGCCTGTTGATGTATAATATTAAATAAATGAATAAATAAATAAAATCACTGAATAAAAGTGTACGCTGCCTTCGGCAAATTTGTATTCCAGCATTTTTGCTATCTGGATAATATAAAAAAAATGAGTTTAAGACATAATTGACGACCTGACATCCTGAATATGAAGAAGTTCAGAAAGAAAAAATAAATTCCTGTTTATAGGGCAAAGCGTTGTTATGGAATATTGTACATACGCAAACGTATTATTAAAAACACGTTGATAAACGTTGCATATTTTTGTATCTTTCTGCGAGGTTCTAGATCATCCAAAATGTACTTGAGTTCAAAACTTTAAATCTACAGTTGTAATAGTAGCTTTTAGGGCTATGCAAGGTTAAGATATGTAATCAAACATATTGAATGAACCTTTTGGAATGTAAACAGTCATTATTTGATAACTTTATGATGTTCTAGGTCACTCAAACTGTCCTTGAGTTCAGAACATAAGATATACAGTCAAATATATTCAGTGAATATTTGCAAACGTAAAAATAACATCATGAGATAAACGGGGATGATCTTGGTCATACAAACTGTTCTTGAATTCAGAACATATGATCTACAGTTGTAGCAGTAGGTGCTTATTTTATGCACAGGAACAATGTGCATTTAGCAATAATGATTGAATAGTGTGGAAGGCCAACATACATTATGCGACATTCTTGGGATATTCTAGGTACTTCAAACTGTCCTTAAGTTCATAACAGAAAATTTACAATTTTAACAGTAGTTTTTTGAGCTATATATGATGACCATATGTTTTCAAACGTATTCAATGAATCTTTTCGAAGGTCAACAGTCATAATGCTATAACTTTGAGATCCTCGAGGTAATCCAAACCGTTTTGGAGTTCAAAACTTGAAATCTACTATAGTAACAGTAGTTTTTTGGTCCATACAAAGTTACGTCACGTATTCAAGTATATTCAGTGAATATTTTCGAACGTCAAAATACACAAGAAGATAATCTTGGAATTGTCTAGGTCATCCAAACTGTCTTGGCATTCCGAACATAAGATTTAGGCAAAACAAAGCTACAATCAATATTCAATTCAAACATATTCAATTAACATTCTTGAAGTCAAAGAACATTATAAAGCAATATGCCATGTTCTAGGTCATACAAACTATCCTTGGGATCAGAACATAGGACTTACAGTTTGCTTTGCTGGGCTATGCAAAGCTACGACGTGTATTGAAACATATTCATTAAATATTTAGGAAGAACAACAGACATTATGAAATAATCTTCGGATGTTTTATGTTATCCGAACTTTCCTAGAATTCAAAACATAAAATCTACAGCTTTTTGGACTAAATAAAGTAACAATGAGGGTTATTCCGAGAGTTGAAGTGACGTTTGTCACTTGGTGAAGTGAGAAGAGTCACCTGCAGTGACGTGACTCTCCTGGGCAAATCAAATGGAGAGTCACGTCACTGCAGGTGACTCTTCTCACTTCACCGTCGGCAAACGTCACTTCATCTCTCGGAATAACCCTCAATATGTATTTGACCAAATTAAGTGAGTCTCTTGGAAGGTCAATTGATAAAATAAAATATCTTGGGATCTTGAGTTCAGAATTAAGGATCTATAGTCGTAAAGTTGGCTTTATAATCTATGAAAGGTTACGATATGCATTCAAACAAATTCAGTGAAGCTTCTGTAAGCTAACTAGTCATTATAAGATTATCTCGGTTCATTAGAATTAGCCTTGAGTTTAGAACTTAGGATATTTTGGGTTATACAAAGCTACGAAATTCTTTGAATATATGTGAATGCACTGTTACAACTGTAGATCTTAACTTCAGAACTCCTGGGCAGTTTCTAACAAAATATTTTTGAAAAAAGTGATTATATATCAAAAATGACTTGGACATTTTATTAGGATATTTAAACGTTTTAACTGTTTTACACATATCCCGTTCGATTCGTCAAGGGGTTCCGTAGGGTTAAATGTATAGCAATATGAAAAATAATTAAAAATAATGAAAGATGACGCATTAAAGCTAATCAAGTGTGCTGTGACCGATCAGCGCTGTGCATTTGACAAATTCAACTGAGGTAGAGGCGGAACAGCGTTTGCCAGGGCATCTAGTTTTTTTGGTGTATATTTTTAGACTTAATATAGTGCGGCCAGATCGCTTTATTTGGTTGACTATTGTACAATAGGTACAAGTGATGTTTTAAACCTTTCACAATTGGCGATGCAAAAATAGTGACTTTCGTGACCATTTTCCGAAAAATGACTTTTGGATGCAAATAGTGAATTTTCAGTGACTAGACTCAAAATAGTGACCAAGTCACTAAAAAGTGACCTGCTACCAGCCCTGATTGAGCCAATGTTTTTGACTAACATATCTGAACATACCAACTCGATAAGATGAGAAACACAGAAGTTTAGGTAAGAGACGCGTTGGGAACTCGCGTCTCCAAATGTCTAAAATAAGAGTATACTCTCCTGGTCTTCTTTTTTTCTTATTTTTAGTAGTTCGTGTTGTCCCCGTCCCCCCTCACCACGATGAATCTCATCGTCGCCCAATGGTCACCAAGACGATCGAACACTAAAAGCAAACCCTGCATAACGCAAAAGTACTGGCGACAACTCTCTGATGAGACAAGAATAACTCCCTCCCTAGCTCCTCACCTGATCCTTCCCTGAAAAATATTACCCTTAACCTCGAGTAAACCGCGAGTAATCGGTCCATTCCTACTAGACGTAGTATTAAGTTATTCTTGTTAAACCACAGACAATGATTATCGGCTCCGTAAAGCTAACGCAATTGAGCCTTCCAAATAAACGAACTGGTTAAAAAAACACAGAAAATAATTTCAATCTGTAACTTTACTTCCATCGATATTATTGAGGGGGGAGGAATCAGTATGTACCTCTTCTTCAATTACAAAAAATAAATTGAGCAAATGCTTTTGAATAGCTCATCCGAACGTACCAACTCCATTAGATGAGAAACTCCGAAGTTGGGGGTAGAGAGAATATAGTATGCCCCCTCCCTTTAACAACTGGGCATATGAGATAGAGCAAATGTTTTTAAATAACATATCTAAATAAACCAACTCGACAAGATACGAAACACTAAAGTTATTTCAGTTTGAAACAGTAATTCCATTACTATGAATTGAGGAGAGGGGCAGGTTGGCATGGGGAGGGCATCTCCAAATACCCATAAAGTTGTACAAATGTTTATGAGTAGTTCATCTGAACATTCCAAATCGATAAGACAAGAAACGCCAAAGTTATTGCGGATTGAAATCTGGCTTCCATCGATACACCGGCAGTGTTGGCAGAACAAAGCATTTTTAGCAATTAATTCGAACCATCGATCTTTGAACACCTATAACTTTTTTAAGGAACGTTTTAGCGTAGTAATTCTTTCGACAAAGTTGTTAGGCACATCCTGGACTTTTAACTGATTAGTTAAAGGTTTCATGCTAAACTGAGGTCTGTAGTAATGGAAATTCAAAAAAGTATGTTTTTCCATACTAATTTCCATACAAATTTCAAACGCAATGCGGGAAGCAGGGCTACAACCAATCGTCCCTAAATTTTACACGGTTGTTTGGGACCCCAAATGGATCCAAAAAAGAGCTGTTCTGAAAAACTGATCATGTTGAGCCACCCTACTATACACCCTAAATCCTTCCGGAGTTGCACCTTACGTTTTGTGTTTGAAGCTTGGAACAATCGTAATGCTGCTACGTAACTTAAACCCAAAAAAAAGTTTATGCAATGGGACACGAATAGGACAAGACATATCTGAATCTCACAGAGGTGATGTAGTGTGTGTCCCACGAATCTTCTTTGCTTCAAGCGATTCAAATGATCCATTCAACCTTAAGAGACGCCAATTTCCGGTTATTCCAGCATTTGCTATGACAATTAACAAAGCGCAGGGACATACGTTTGAGCGTGTGGGTTTTTTACTGAATAGCCCAGTTTTTTCTCATGGACAGTTGTATGTGGCGATTTCAAAAAGTAATATTAACAATACATTAACAAATAAATTTGTTTGTTATTTTTTTCAGATTTTTGTGGTCTATTTTTCCTGTCAGATTATATAAGTAACATGTTATTTCATACGAAAACATAAAAAATAACCTCAGAAGTATTCGCTCCTTCTGAGTAGAATCTTTTCTTATGACTGTTTATAAATTTAACCACTCCACCCACTCTTCACCCAAAAACCAAGAGACACAAACCACTCATTCTAAATCCTTATGAGGTAGGCCAGAAAGCATGAGCAACGACTGTCATCCCCCAAATATGTGGATAGCAACGCCGCACTGAACAACCTCAATTTCTCCGTCAAATAACTGTTCCATTCGATGCAAGTCAGCCGAACAACCGTTGGGGGATGTAAATCGGGGGATCACTGTAACCCTCAATGTGAAAAGGCTCACTCATTCCCCCCACTTACTTGAGATGGGAGCATTGTTACCCACACCTAATTAGTGTTCACTTTGTCGCTACCTTTATTCTGCAAGAAAAATATGCATCACTCGAAAATCCGTACGAAGCATCAACGAGGCCCTGGTGAATATTAAATTTCCACAACATCCACTCGCTCATTCCACTGCCTCGCTTTTTTGTTTGTTTTGGCAGCATTTTCTTTCCATGCTTCCCTCCAGTCACTCATCTCCGGAGCGTGAGAATTTTGTTGATTTTGCTCACTCCCCTGTGGCGCCTGGATGTATGCTGCGGTTGCCTAACGATCGTGTCGACTGTGTGATTGGTGTCCCAAAGCGATTCCCGAAAGTATCGTCACAGTGCCTCCTAGATGAGTATAATCTGACCAATTTGTAAATTCTGTCGGATAGAAGCCCCTCCCTAATTTTTTTCCCCCCGTTCTCTGCAAATCGATCCAAAAAGGCTTGATTGCTGCTCAAATGAAGGCTAAAACATTGCTAGTTAAACCCCACGGGTCGTCGAAAATCGATAGGGATTAGTATGAGTCGTTCCCTTTACTTTCCGTTTGTTTCTTCGTAGAACTTTGTTTGTTTCCTTCGCTTTTTGCCGCGAGCCAACGACTTACTAACGAAGGTACACTTTCAGTCTAGAGCAGGGCATTAATTGCATTTATGTTTCCAGACACGAACATCCTCAAGGATTCATGCAGTGCGGAACTCTAGGTATAGAATTTCAGCTGGGATGTTTTTTGTTGTTGTGTTTTAAATTCCCTGAGCCTCAAACCTAAAGAAAGAAGAGCTGCAACTGATAAATTTTGCATGCAGAAAATCGATCCAACAGTTTTCTCCCTCAATCCGAACACTGACCACACCACATCTTCTCTGGTGTGTGATAAATTTTCCATATCGCTTCAAATCACTTTCACACATTTGCTAAACCACTGTTCAATCAAAGGCCAACACAAATCGATGATGCTCGGAAATGGCAAACACTTGTTCTCACAGTTCGTCACGACGGGGCTAATGATTGCCTCGGGCACCAATATCATCACTTGCTTCGCATTGCACGGCACTGATTAAACGAACGTGATAACAGAGCCATCACAAGCTTGATTTTTCCTGCCAGCGAATGCAAAAAAAAACAAAACAAGGATCAGTGTCACAACCGGGCTTACACGCTTCAGTGTCGTATAATAATTAAGATCGTTGACCGTGGAAAAATCACTATCTCCAATCAGTCTCGTCCGCCCATCACCGCTAACGCCCCATTTCCCCGAACATGTGCGTGTTTGCCAGCCCCTCGAGCTACTTCCTTTTGTTTTTTTTTTCTGCGCTTTAAGCACAACCACAGAACGGAATCGAACCTGGGAAAATTTGCGACCACACCGGTGAAAGCCACGACAATGACTGACCCGATTACGAAGATGGGGTTCGGGATAAACGATGTTGTTGTGTTTTGGAAAAATGAACTCCTGATGAGAAACGGGGAAAATCCTGCGCAGGTGCAATACGGGGAGTATACAGTGATGGACGTAATAATTGTTTTTTTTTTTCATATGATAAAACAATCTGAAAATCAGGGCTGCAAAATGGTGAGTCGACAACTGTGATGGAGCGTGCGTCCCCGGAACATAGCTCTGGACCTCACAAGTTCCTACCTCATGCTTCCACGGGTCAAGAAATGACAAAGACCGCCAGCCAAGGGTTGCGTACTTAGCTGGCAGTGCAGCCTGGGCACTGTTGTCCTTCTGACTTCAGCTAGATTGAGGAGGTGCGCGACGAGCGTCTGTCCACCATTTTAATATGTTTATTATTTAGTATATTAATACAACATCATACAAACATACATTTATTTGTTCAACATCACATTTAGGATAAGACATAATCAACAATAGTACGTCACAATACTCGGTTTGCGGCTGCCGCTCTCCAACCTCGGTCTCGCCCAATGCTCACCAGATCACGCTCCACCTGGTCCGCCCATCGTGCTCTCTGCCCACCGGATCAGTAGCGAACACCAGCTTTGCAGGGATGTTGTCCGGCATTCTTGCAACATGCCTTGCCCACCGTATCCTTCCGGCTTTGGTCACCTTCTGGATGCTGGGTTTGCCGTAGAGTGCAGCGAGCTCGTGGTTCATCCTTCGCCGCCACACACCGTTCTCCTGCACATCACCGTAGATCGTCCTTAGCACGCGTCGCTCGAAAACTCCAAGTGCTTGCAGGTCCTCCTCGAGCATGGTCCATGTCTCGTATCTGTAGAGGACCACCGGTCTTATTAGCGTTTTGAACATGGTGCATTTGGTGCGGGGATAAATCTTCTGGAGCCCGTAGGAGGCACGACTTCCACTGATGATGCGCCTTCGAATTTCACGACTCGTATTGTTGTCAGCCGTCAGTAAGGATCCGAGGTAGACAAATTCCTCCACCACCTCGAAGGTATCTCCGTCTATCGTGGCATTACTTCCTAGGCGGATCCGGTCGTGTTCGGTTCCGCCAACCAGCATGTACTTTGTTTTCGACGCATTCACCACCAGTCCGACCTTGCTGCTTCGAGTTTCAGGCGGATGTACAGCTCTGCCACCGTTCCAAATGTTCTTGCGATAATGTCCATGTCATCCGCAAAGCACACAAATTGACCAGATTTCGTGAAAATCGCACCCCGGCTGTTGAACCCGGCTCGTCGCATTACACCTTCCAGAGCGATGTTGAATAGTAGGCATAAGAGTCCGTCACCTTGTCCCAGTCTCCTACAAGATTCAAATGAACTGGATAGTTCACCCGAAACCTATACGCAGTTTTGCACACCGTCCATCGTTGCTTTGGTGAGTCTGGTCAGCTTCCCAGGAAAGCCGTTTGCGTCCATAATTTTCCATAGCTTTGTGCGAGCGATACTGTCGTATGCCGCCTTGAAGTCGATGAACAGGTGATGCGTTGGGACCTGGTATTCAAGGCATTTCTGGAGGATTTGCCTTACGGTAAAGACCTGGTCCGTTGTCGATCGGCCGTCAATGAAGCCGGCTTGATAACCTCTCACGAACTCATTCGTTTTAGGTGACAGACGACGGAATATGATCTGGGATAGCACTTTATAGGCGACTTTCAGAATTGGGATCGCTCCGAAGTTCTCACATTCCAAATGATCGCCTTTTTTATGTATGGGGCAGATAACCCCTTTCTGCCACTCCTCCGGTAGCTGTACGGTTTCTCCGATCCTGGCTATCATCCGTTGCAAGCAGGTGGCCAACTTTTCTGGGCCCATCTTGATGAGTCCAGCTGCGATACCACCTTCACCAGCTGCTTTGTTGGTTTTGTGCTAGTAGATGGCATCCTTAACTTCCCTTAGAATGGGAGTTGGATCATGCCTACACTCTCCACGCCATTCAGGTGCTCATCGAAGTGCTACTTCCACCTTTCGATCACCTTACGTCCGTCCGTCAGGAGGCTTCCATTTTTATCCCTGCAGATTTCTTGGGAACGGCACAGCAGTTCCTTTTCCTCACACTCGGCTTCTTCCAGGCGGCGTTTTTTCTCCCGAAAGATGCGAATCTGCTGTTTTCGCTTCTGCTAATAACGTTTCACGTTCTGCTGGGTTTCTTGCTGCAGCATAGCCGCCCACGCTGCATTCTTCTCCTCCAGAATCGCTCTGCACTCCTCGTCGAAGCATTCGTTCCGTCGACTCCGTTCCACGTACCCGATGGTACTCTCGGCTGCGTCATTGATGGCTGCTTTTACTGTACTTTTACAGCAGTCCTCTAGAGGGGGCACGTCGAGCTGGCCCTCGCCTGACAACGCTGCCTCGAGATTCTGCGCGTATGCCGAGGCGACATCCGATTGCTTCAGTCACTCTAGGTTATACCGTGGCGGTCGCCGGTGCCGTACATTGTTGATGACGGAAAGTTTTGGGCGCAGTTTGACCATCACAAGGTGACGTCGATAATGTCGGAGAAGTGCCGTCCGTCAATCAGAACGTGGTCGATTTGCGATTCCGTCTTCTGTGGTGATCTCCAGGTGTACCGATAAGGGAGGCTGTGTTGGAAAAAGGTGCTACGAATGACCATGTTCTTGTAAGCGGCAAAATCAATGAGTCCTAGGCCGTTTTCGCTCGTCAGCTGGCCTACCTGAACGTTAAGATCTCCTATGATGATCTTGACGTCATGGCTTGGGCAGCGGTCTTACTCACGTTCTAGCTGCGCGTAGAATGCGTCCTTGTCACCATCAGTGCTTCCGGAGTGAGGGCTGTACACGTTGACTATGCTGAAGTTGAAGAATCGGCCCTCGATCATCAACCTGCACATTCTTTCGTCGATCGGCCACCAACCGTTCACGCGCCTCTGCGTATCGCCCATCACGATAAAAGCTGTTCCCAGCTCGCGTGTGTTGCCGCAGCTCTGGTAGATAGTATGATTACCTCTAAACGTTCGCACCATGGATCCTGTCCAACACTCCTCCTGCAGCGCTACGATGCCGAACCCGCGGTCCTTCAGTAGGTAGGTGAGTATGTGGGTGCTCCCAATAACGTTTTTCAATTTTCCGTTGCAATTCTTTTTACGGCTGGCTCGCAGGGCTGGACACCCCAACCCCTACTTTCCGGAGGACCATAGTGCACAGTTAAGTTAGAGTCCTTTCCTGGCACTCAGACGCCGATCAGCCGCCCCTAACATGGGGAAAGACGCGATCCGATTATGATGCTGTGAATTCTACTCCAACAGTTCCAGTGAAAGTGACGCGCCCTTCTTAACAGGCCATTCTGTAGAAAGCTTAATAAGTATTGCGAATTGGTTTATTCGATTTTTTTTTCTCTGTTCGGGAAATAAGCCACTGTGACCAGTAACTTGATATATTGAAGTATATCCCGTGTCATTTGTTTAGTGCATGCCGAGTTACTTCATCACTATCGAGAAATGATGAAGTATTCGGTGTTTTTACAGTTGGCAATGAATCAAGTGTTATTGAGAGTTTCCGCTATTTAAACTGAGTGACAGCACTCTTCAAAGGCGCACCCCTTCATCAGTCAAAACCGGATTCATCGCAAACAAAACAAACAATGACTCCGATACTGACCATGCATCAGAACCCTAGTCCTAACCAATTTAAACTATAGAACATCAAAAAGAAAATGAGGATTCAAATAATTGAAGACTAACCATGATTCCTTATTCCAAGCTCATCTTCGGTGGGTCAACCCGAGTATTGTCGCTTTTCACAAGACATAAAATGCAAGAAGGACTATTATATGTTCCTTTGACTACAAAAACAAATATGTTCCCTAGTTTGAATTAATTTGGACTAGGGTTCGGTGCAGCCATGTCCAAACACTACACTGCACGCCGAGCTACTTTTTACCACGCAAGCGCGTGCATTATATTCGCCACTTTAACTTCGTGCTTCCAGACGAACACGCAACGTGGTAAGTACAACACCAGTGTCAGTGCTCGTGGTTTGGCTTCGGACACCGTGACTGATGCTTCGGCAAACACCACAGCCGAATGTTTCCGATTGTGTCCGATTGCGGAATACATACACGCGTGGTTTATTTATTTTCTTTCTAACCGAGCCGTGCTTGTTAAACTCAATCAGCTTATGCGCCCGTCACCCAACAGCCAAGAAAACAAACCAATAAGTCAAATTACCAAATTTTTAGAATCATCCGACGAGTATTGCTCTATCCGTGACAACCAGTGTCATACTGGGTGTACGTGAAAAGCTTTCTTGAGATCGTAACCACTCGGCTCGTGTATTTGTCCAAAAATCAAACACGGTGTCAAAAGCAATACACGAGCGTGTACATTCGTGTCGTGTCCATTGCGTTGTGGGTTCATTTATAAGCACGACATGAAAGTGGTGAATTACAGCCACATGGTGGTGTGTTTGCAGTCAAGTTCGGCTCTCGTGCAGAACGGTCTGGTGTTTTTTTTACCAAGGCTGGTTCGGTGGTAGATCTGATACCCCGTAACGCACCACGTAAAGGTGATCTATCAGGTTATTCGATTTGTTGGATCGTATCGTTGAAAGGAGATTCTTATTTTCCCGTGGATTTCGCCTGAGTGTTTCTGCTGACGGGTCCACCGCTTCGTTTTTGGCCCTTCATACAGCGATATTGTGAATTCAGATTGGTCGCTCAATTTTTCAAAAGACCCACATAGGGTAGGTATTGTAGGGCTCCATCTAGTGAAGCACCATACTGCAAAATATGAGCGTTGTAGGTTAACATTTACCCCATCCTTGGAATAGGGCCCCGGAGTGCTTAAGCCGTTCCCTAGCCTACATTTTGTCTCAACTGTTCCATCCCGTTTTTCAACGCGTCGTCTATTTTGGGCAGAAGTTTGATCTCGCATGCTAGTGATCGAGTTCGAGAATGTTTCCATCAATAACAAATAGGTTATAATCAAGTTATTAATAAGTGAAACTAATGAACTGGATGAACACAAAATCTCAATCCAGCAAGTGTCATACTAGCAGATGTAAACACAGATCGGATTTGACAGTAATGTTTGTTATATGATGAATTTGTTTATGAATTCCAATTATTTTATATAAATTTTTCATATCGATTACGCAGCAGTCCATTTGCAAGATATCTTCTTAAGAAACGGTTCCAGCATTGGACTAACTACAAGAAAAAAAAAACAAACAAATTTTCGAAACTATAGCATGCAACAAGAAGCACCATCAGCAGTTGATTCATTGTGACGGTTCACAAGAAACGTTTTTTTTCCGTAAAATTTTACAGATTTCTGTAAAATAATCTAAGTGTATAAGAAGATGCTCTACTATGGTTATTGGGATGTTATAATAACTAACTTAAATAATTTGCAATCGAACATCATGAGTATGTCATTGGACTGCTGTCAAGATGTATTTAGGACTCAATTTCAACTTCACGCCAAAGCTATGAAGAAATTACAGTGTCGGTTGAAACTATGACTACAATTATCACTAAAAAAATTCGAAAGCCGGGTTTTATTTTGTCGATGATACACTTTGAGTAAGAAAGAAAATTGTTCGCTAATATAGACATTTTTTATGTTTTAAAAATACTTTAATCGACAGTGTAGACCTTGTGTTTTAATCTAAAATTATGTTTTTTGATGATTCCAACAGAGATACTACAAAATTGCTAAATATAAGAAAATTCTCTGTTGATTTTTTTAATCTTTAGAACGGCGCATAAATGATGCAGGAGTAAAACCTAAAGGTGCACTATAAAAGTTGCCTCGCATACGATATTTTGTTAAACGTTGTAAGCATTAACAATCTTTAGATTTCTAATTCTTCTGATTCTGAAACGATCGTCATTTTTTTACTGAGTTATGCATATTCTCCTCATAAACAAACATATTTATCACAACCACAACAATCTCAACAATCTTTGTTATCTTCTGTTGGTTTGACATTTCTCAAAGTAGCATGTCATGTTCATGTGTTTCTGCAATTGTTTTTACTTTTGAATAACTTGATTATAACCAGTTTTGTATTATGATGCTAGAAACTACCAATATAATACACCGTTATATTGAAAACATGCTATTTAAAGTATCGTAAAACCGTATTAGGGAAGGTCCATTAATTATGTCACGCAGTAAAGGGGGGGGTTTGGGAAAACGGCGATCATACAAAAAATTTGAAGGTCCATTCAAAAAACGTGAAAGGGGGGAGGGGGGTTATAAAAGTCAATTTTTGCGTGACGTAATTAATGGACGCTCCTTATAATTCAAATCTGATCTAAAACAACTTTTGTGACCTATAGATGATTCAAATAGATCGATTTATTGCACTGTTTTGGTCATATAAGATATCAGAAAAAGTTATGTGTACCGTAAAACGGGGTGACTTCGATCACTCTTTGAACTATTTCTTGAAATTTTCTATGATAATTATCTTTAAAATTTTGTTTTACATTTTTAAAACCAGTACTGGTATCGGTAGTATAACACTACACAGAAATTTTAAAAATTTATTATGTCAGAATTGTTTAATTCCCGTGGCCAATTTTCAATAATGGGGTGACTTCGATCAAAATCAATTTTATCCATTTGGAGTGCTTAAATGAATTAAAAAACACCAAATTTTTATGCAAACCGTTTGATGCAGATGTCTCCCGAATAGCACAGGGGTGGAGCATTCCCCAAAGGGAACGTTCAATAATTATGTCACGTAAAAAAAAACATTTTCAAAACCCTCCCCTTTTGTCATGTTTCTATGGATCTTAAATTTGGTGTACAGTTTATCACAATTCCCAAAGCTCCCTTTCATTAAAAGCATGACATAATTTATGAGCGACCCATCCATTGCTATTTTTCAGTAGTTCACCATAATATTAGACAAACAGAAATACCTCAATATTGTTTTATTCGTACTGCCTCCAACGCAGCATCCATCGATTCGAAACTGTACTGTGAATAAGCTCTTCCACCAACTTTTTTCACGTTTTTTCTCGGCATTTGAGACTTCTCAATGCCATTAAATTGTCGAAATAAATGTTTCACACCTTTTCTCCAACACAGAACAAAACAAAACAAACCCTTTGACAGATTGGAAGGTAGTGCAACACTTCGAGAAAGTTGTCACGTTTATTCGTTTGCTCTTAATTTCCGATCAAAATATTTTTTTTTATTCATAATTAATTTATTCATAATTAATTTATTCATAATTAATTGTTTATGTATACAAAATTAATATTTTTTTGATTAGCTTAGAGAGACAAATGTTTAAGTAATCTGAAAATGTGGTTGTCGATTTTTTGAAAAAAATTATTTTATTGCTTGAATATATGATTGTTGTTGGGCTTGGTAAAAAGTACCAGAAGGAGCATTTTTTTTAAATATTTTTTTATTGCGAAGGGAATAGAGAACTGCTAAATGCAAAATGCATTTATTTACCCTAATAAATGCTGAATATATATGCTTCATAGCTTAAAAACTTCAGGCACTTGGAGAAGGATAATTTTAAATTGAGTAAACATCGGATTTGGCGGTCGAAGTCACCCCGTTGATCGAAGTCACGCCGCTCTACGGTACTTGAAAAATACATGAGATCATGTTTTAAATGTGAATGTTTTTATATTACATAACAAGTTGTGTTACTTGGATGTACACTTGCAATGAAATACACGCGCATTCTTACCCACACAGGTTAACGAGAGATCAGCCGCAACTATTCCCTCATTTCATGATGAACAACAAGCCATATTCAAGCAATGGGCACAAAACACATTATCAGTCGACGCTACCAACAGCCAAACACCGAAAGCAAAAAGACAAGGCAAAAAAATGACACCGCAATGGTCTCCCGGCGCGCCGGGTGATCGACCAACCTAATTAAAAATTTATTAGAACAAGCTGGTTAGCAACTGTTCTTTTACTTAGCCTGGTTACTGAGACACTATGAATGCGAATTACACTTTTCACACGTAAAATTATGATTTTTTATGAGCAAACCAAACACAAAACTACTCTGTTCGCTGATGTTGGATAATAGTAGGATCTACTTTATACCTGCAGATACGCGCAGTACCAATGGTACGCATTGTACAGTCATTTACATGGGGAGATGTGGTGGGATGGGGATCATAAATAATTGTGATCCATACTATTTGATCACCAAACTCGCCGTACAACCATTTCTTGGAACAAGTAAACCACAATCACTTTTTGTGGGTGGCTACAACAGCATCCTGACTATTGATATAAATCGGTTCAAATAAGCTTTCAAGCCTTATTGTAAATTATCCCTACAATTTTCTCTAGATGAAAATAATCAGACTTTTTAGTTGTATTTAACGAATTATTTTATTGATCTTTGGAATCATTTGTGATCCAATAAGTTTAAGCTGATGTATACTCAAATTCATGATAATGCAATGATGCGCCGATTCTTAGGTAAATTATTTAATTTGAAGATCGCTAAGATATGTGTAATTTTTTAATGATGTTCTACTGATTTATCTTTTGAGTTGAGTATTTGTTGTCTATTACATTTGAGATGTGATGTCAATCATGGTATTTATTCGAATTTCGTAATACGTATTTCAGTTTAATAATTTCACATTATCCAATTTTTAAGATGGCTACGATCGACTACTAGCTCCGACGTTTGTGCGCGTAAATCCAAACATCCCTTGTTTAGCAGAACAAAACCCGAGGTTCTACCGGTCATATATCAACACCAATTGGGGCCTTGCGCTGCATGGTTGAACTGTTGGATCCACCGGTTGGCTTGTATGGAGGGGGTTTTGGCCGAAGGTAAGAATTTCCAATCCTGGGACTTCCATCCAGATAGTAGCTTTCCGATGGGCTGTCGGTACATAATTTGAATTAATTATTTCCTACCAAACCAACTTGACAACTTGAGATTCACCTAGCAGAACGCAGGCTTAAATCTTCCTCTTGTGGAGCATCCTTCAAACTCTTCAGCGTCCCAGTCGTCTGTTTCGCTTGTTGTGAGTATTGGACCATCTGGACGGCCTGGGCTGGCCGGTAGTCATGTCTGTAAGATTTTTTCAATCTTTTAATCGAAACGGCAGAATTAATCTACTCTAGAAAATGTTCAACCACTTCAACGAGAAACAAGTCAGAACGCAAAAATCACCTGAAGAAATCTGTACAAATGTTAAAGAGAAAATCGAAATAATATTCAGAATCGTCATCCCGCCTACAAAAGATGAATAGTAAATTAGAAGAAAACGAAAAAAATGGAAACAAAAAGTTAAATAAAACATCAATTCTAAAGAACAACATTAAAACAATTAACGCCCGTCAGAAGCGACTTGCGACAATATCTTACAACTTCTCATGCTGGAAGCACAAAATCACCGTCAGAACCGATAGCAACACAGCGAAGATCATTCCGGGAATCGCAAACGAAACGGCAAATTCATCGCTGTAGTTCCGTTCCGGCACCTCGGACTTCATCGGAGCGTCCCATTTGTCCGACCGACGAAGCGTACTCAGCTCGGATCCCTTGACCGGTTTATAGCTTTCGTGAGGATGATGTGGCATCGCTGTAATGTCGTCGTCCGCTGCGTGCTACAACAAAGTGAAACTTGTCAATAACCCCATTGATACGATTATGCCGAATCGAACTTACCAACTTGAAGGCGCACCAATCCAGTTTAAATCCCGAGTTTTCAAACGTGGTCTGCACCGAAGTTCGCTTGTAATTACACGAAGCTATTTTGTAGAGCGGTTTAACTTCCTCCTGCAAATCCAACAACCTGCCGGAAAAATCAGCCCTGCTTCCCAAATGCACCACCACTCCCTCCCGCTGCTGGGGCCTCAGTGGCAAACGAGCGCCCAGCTTGATAGCCGAATCCATAAAGATAATGTGCAAATCCTGTCGGCTCTCCTGCCACAGATCGTTCCGGAAAATGTTCTTCAAATTTTCGATTCGGCCCGGATCCATCATGTGCACCCAGTTGAGATTGTCGATTTTCATCTGAATAACATTCCGTGGCGGAGGTTTCCGATGCACCGACAGGATCAGCACAATGCGCTTCGTTTCGTACGTTTGCTTGTTCAATGCGATGATTTCGATCGGCACCTTTTTGTCCGCCGTCCGCTCCGGTGGAGTTCCGTACAGGAATCCGGAATGGTACTCGCTGCTGTACATGTAGCGGATCCAGGACGGCAGATCGGGATAACCCTCCATGGAGGGACGATACTGAAACTGCTCGGTCACACCCTGGAAGGTCCAGTTGAACATTCGTGGTTCCACCCGAAGCGAGAACAGCTCCGAGACGCAGACATCATCGGTGAGATAGGTGGCAGTCGATTGATGCAGGATGCTGAAGCATCCCATCAGCAGAAGAAGGGAAATTGATTTTCCCGACATTGTTTTGGCTGGGTTGTTGTTGTAGTTTTTGTTGTTTGTCTTACTACCTTTAATTAGGTCAAACCGATAATTTGATCTATTGATCAAATCGGATTATCTGGTTGGGAATTTTCACTCAGTATGGGAACTACACTAAATACCAATTGTAAGTGAAGCACTTTCAGTTAAAATTAGAAGACATTTTTCTGATAATTCTTAGTGAAAAATTTGATAACATTTTTCCTAGGTGAAAAATGGAAAATGGATTATGACAGATGAGGAAAAACTTGTGATGGTTGAAGAAAATATTCGTATTTTTAATCACCAACACCAGCAGGCGGGCGCATGCGCACATGTTCTTCCTAGGTGAAAGACACGTGTTGCCGGTCGTTTACATGCAATATTTTCTACCGTTGTTATGATTTCTTCTTCTACGCTTTGTTCGTTGCCTTTTACAGCTTAACAGAAAAATTAAAGTCTCTGATTAAGCAGTTTTGATTGGGTGTTTGATACAATTCTCGACAACTTATTCAAAACGACGCATCTGATGTTGCAATCAAAGTGGGGAACAAAGGTTCAAAAGTAAATTTCTCAGCAACCCCATGGAAACTAGCATCACCATCATGTTATGGAAATATTATTCCCTGTGTTTA
The DNA here is from genome assembly GCA_034211315.2 of Aedes japonicus. Lineage (NCBI taxonomy): Eukaryota > Metazoa > Arthropoda > Insecta > Diptera > Culicidae > Aedes > Aedes japonicus. Next base: position 80,406 of record JASCZW010005461.1, on the reverse strand, counting down.
TGATCCTGGTTTGTTTCAAAGTGCTGAGGGCAAACATCAATTCATCCACTCTCAAATTAGCTGAAAATGAAGACAACCTTAAGGTGAATCGCTGCTCCATGTATTTTTTCCTATTTTTTATCTCGCTCTTGCTAACTCACCTTGCTATTTCAAATTGATAAATCTTGATTGTTAGTGAATGAACATCGAATCGAACTCTATCAGATTGCTTACAGCAAGTAAGCATATAAACTGATGTGAATAAATTTTCAATATCTAGTACCGAATCTGAGTTATATCAATTCTAAATGTTGAAGTAATGGCTGCCGCCAAGAACGCTTCAGCATATGCCCTTAACGGACAGACCAATTATTTTCGTGAATTTGAATTTTGAAATGAGTATTCTCTTGACCAGAGCAACCACTGAGTTTTGAAGTCGTTCTTTGATTTTGCTCATTCGTCGATTGATATCGCCTGTGCTGTTGTCATATCAATTAGGCTTAGTGACCTTGTACGCACGCACACTACAGCGCCATTTAGATCAAAGGAGTGCTAGTAAGAAGGAAAATCTTTTGGAGGAAAACAAACCATCATTCCTTTGCATGTGCTAGAAAGGAGAGGTGATTAAACGTCAAAAAGCCTACACTCCCGCGTCACTTTACTCAATTTTTGAGTACACTTGTACGCTATCTCTTTTTCTCTCACGGAAATATTACTCAATTTTCGTAAAAAGTGGATCTACTCAAAAATAGAGTTGATCCACTTGTTAACGAAAATTGAGTAACATTTCCGTGAGGGAAAAAGAGATAGCATACAATTGTACTCAAAAATTGAGTAAAGTGACGCGGGAGTGTAATATTCAATTTCGATATGGAATTTTCATAAGGGCGAAAGTCACAAATGTAAGCAATTGTTTCTTCCGCAAATTTCTTAAAAATGCAAACTCGCTCAAGTAAATTTCCACTTCTATTGTAAAGGGCAACTCCTCTTCTTTATAACCATCGTGAAAATTCGCTATGATTAAGTTAGTATTCTCGAGAAATTTGCGGAAGAAGCGGAAGAAGATAACGTTTGCGACATTGGCCCTTATGAAAACTCCATGACGATTCATCTAGATTGGGATGACTTTGAGTATCAAATGAATATTTCTCGAGTAATTCATGATTTGGGCCTAAAAGCCATTTGTAAACAATGACTTTAAACGTTAATCTCTCACGAATCACGAGAATCCGCCGGTAGAACTAACATTCTTCTACAAGATGCTACTTTTATTTCACGAGAGTGATGGAAGACTTAAGAGAAATTGACATTTAAAGTCATTGTTTACAAATGGCTTTTAGACCCTTAACATGAATTACTCAAGATTTGTTTCTTTTGATGTAGAACAAGATGTTTAGTTTTTAGGCTCGAATCGATACCCAGGTAACCAATAAGCAGTACCAAAGCGTCTATAAGGCAGCCTATCAAGCATTTAAGTTGCTATGATAATGCTTCATTAGTGCTATTTTGCATTCTAAATGCTTATTACATGCTATATGCATTGGAATAGCATTTGAAATGCAGATTTACAACAGATAGCTGATATAATGCTAATATAATGCTTGTAGCATCTGAAATGAAGATTCAGGGTTGATTTACTGCATATGCTAATGCTTATTGGTTATGGGTAGGTTACAATTACTACAAGTTGTAATTATGATAATAGAGCGCTCTAAAACTCTGCGATTGGCACTATTCAAAATAATCATTTTGGTTGAGATGAAAATGATTTTTGGTGTTTGATGATCACTTGCGTAGATAGTAGAGTAGTAGAGTTTCAAGAAACGAGTAGTCATAGAAGCCTAATGAGTTGATTTGTTTATTTCCACTGATTTTGAAATCTGAGATTATCAAAACAAAAAAAAAAATCATCTACAATTACTCGAAATGCTTTTCACTGCATATGATAGTAAGTGATAAAAACAGACACTGCCTGAGGGTTTCCAATAATTAACGTTCGAATCCTAGAGGGTTTGAGCTGCTTAGTGAAAAACCTGCAACAAGAAATTAGAAGAAAAATTCGTATTTTCCATTTAATTCCAACTACCTTTGCTAATCTTGACAGATACGCGTGTTTCGTCTACAATGTGCAGTGTCTCGTACTAAGTCGAGTCAAGTTATTAGTACGAGACACTGAAAAAGTCTGCACATTGTAGACGAAATACGTGAATCTGTCAAGATAAGCAAAGGTAGTTGGAATTATATGGAGAATACTAATTTTTCTTCTAATTTCTAGTTAACGTTCGAAACTTTGTTCCCCTCTTTGTTGACAAAATCAGATACGTCGTTTTGAATAAGTTGGCACAAATTTATAAATTAACTCGACAAACATTTTTCATTAGGGCCTAACTGACATACGTAGATAATGGCTTTTTCCGCGAATTTCTCGTCATTGAAAACTCGCCTAATTTATCCACTACGGTAATATCAACGAGGGTTAGTTCACCTATCCGATAGAATTGGACGCTTACATGAGAAATTTACAGAAGAAGCCGTTGAAAGTGTTGTAAGTTCCGTCAGTGTACGGTAGGTTGGAAACAGAATAGAAGTATTGAAAATTGAGCGAAAGGGCATGGGTAAAGTAGTACTCGAACCAAGGACGTTACCTTTGCCTAGCATGGCACTGCGGAGTAGGTCGAGGTACGGACGAATACGCCACCTCAACAGGCAAAAATAACGTGTTGGTACGCGCTCATGTACTTCTGATAGCTTTGTGATAGTTTCTAGCGGCAGTTTGTATGCACTTGTGGTGTGCACATGGGAGAGGAACTCTCTCCTTTTTGGGTTTGTTTTAATTCGACACGTCTGAGAACACTCAAGTTTTTTCTCGTCATCTCTAACGTAGAGACCTCGGTGAGAAATACCGTGAATCCTTGTGATAATGGTCCCCACCAGGATGATGAATGGTTACTACTTTACCCATGCCCTTTTGCTCAATTTTCAATACTTTTAATCTATTTCCAACCTACCGTACACTGACGGAATTTTCAACACTTTCTCTTCATATCTTTCAATCTAGCAAACATTACTGTCACTCTTGGTACCTCATGATGCTGAGCGAACATCTCCTTCTACATAATGATATTATGTTAAATAATAATTAATCAGTCAATTCATTATTTAATAATGAAATGAGCGCGACAGTTATTTATAACAGCATGTTTATCTGCAACTTAGCTGTTCATCCTACCATCAAAATACTTCAGCCGCCGTAGTTACTGTAAATCTAGTAATACTAGTATTTGTGTTCACAATAATAGTAAGAGAATATAATATATGTACGTATGTGCACAAAATATCTGACATCCACTGGTCTTTCACTGAAAATAAAAATTAGGCATGTATCAACATCTCAATAGTCCTGAGAAAGCCAAAAAATACAATACCCTATAATTATGTAATATAAATATAAAATTCCAATTTAAAGACATGACGATTTTATGAAATGCGAAGGACTATTCCACAAGACACTTCAAAAGTCCTCCTTAAGCCTAGTATGCAGCTGAAAGTAAGGACCTGAAGTAATTTTTGCCATTTATACCGAAGTTATTTTGACAACTATTCCAGTATGGGTGAAATGGCGTATTCCTTGAATAATATTCGAACGGAATATTACTCCGCAAGGAAAAGTGACACGGTACAAATATTTTCAAAAACCATTGTACCAATCACTTGTTGCGATACCTATCGGACAGATAACACAAAAGATAAACTTCCAGCAATACTAGCAACCACGGTATTTATACAACGGGACGAACGGTACATTATTCGGAATCAACCTGCCTAGGTGAAAGTGAGCAATCGGACACAACCGTGGCAGAAGAACAAATTATGGGAGCAGGCGACCTAGGTGATAGATAGTTTAGAGTCGGCGGCGGTGGTACTGGCTATACGGGATACCATAGACTAACTCTAAGACCAGTAGGTCCCATACAAAAACGATTTTTTTCTTGGCTCAGTCAGTACTAGCACATCGGTCCCAAGCTCGGTCCCAAGCTTAATGATGTGCCCCTAATAATGAACTCACATGAAAACACTCTCAAATATTCTGTCAAAAAAACACAGCTAATCAAAACAAAGGCGCAAACATGTATAACAAGGTGCTGGCTTCAAGGTGTAATTCGAACCACGGGGTTCTACAACAGTGAACCAATTTCAAATCGGTAGTTGCATATTGATTGTTGGGGATACTCTTTGCCGAAGAACAAAGTGTAAAACGAAGTGCCAGAAGTGCCGAAGTATCAAACATTTCCTATTGGCTTCTTGTTGTTTTTTGTTTACGCAATAAGGATTAGTGGCAAATTTTGAATTTGATTTAAAGGAAATTATAAGCTCATCAACTTCAAGTCAATTTGGTTTAATAATAAGAATTTTATCAATAGCGTCGTGCGATGTTTTTATCATTAGCCACAATGGCCGCTCTGGCCACCTTTGGGTTGTCACGGGGGAACCTGTAGGAGATGTTTTGCGCCAAACCACGTAGTGCGACGGTTTTTTCTTCATTCTGTTTCTTCAGACTTTCGGTAGGCCTGAAAAGAACCATTAGCCACATTGGCCTCGCTCGGAACCTCTGAGGTGCGCCCGGGGAACCTGTAGGAGGAGACATTCGTGTTTTTGCACCAAACCACGTCGTGTGACAGCTCTTTATTTTTGATTTCACCTGGAGAGTTCCTCGGTAGGCATGAAAAGAATAATTTACCACAATGGCCCCTCCGGAATCCTCTGGGGTGATTTGGCGAAACTTATAGGAAAGGACATTTATATTTTTGTACCAAACCCCAGTGGTGCCCACAGAGACCACTGTTACCAATGGTTCTTTTTTTGCCAACCGAACGTCTCTTTAAGAGATTCGTGATTTTGCTATTCACTATGTTTATAACGATCACCGAATCTGTCAATCTGACAATGCATCTGACGTAACAAAATATAGTAGCGACCGATGTGAGATTGAGTGACTAAACTAAAATAACAGCTCGATGCGCTAGTATTTTAGTCGCCCAGATAGTTGCGCCCGATACGGATGCTCTTAGTATATTTTGTTTTGAGTGTCCATTGGCAAAATAGAATTTTGCAAGATGACGTCACTAGTGAACGTGTGGTTCATCCTGATGAATGGAATTCAGTTTTGACAGGTATTCGTGGTTTGTTTGTTTTCGTATTCAAACAGATGAAATAAACACGGACTCCTGTCAAAAGAAATTCATCCGATTCATTTTGCGAGGTTATGTTAGGTTGGTGTAAAACTCAATTGGCTATCAGCTTGGCCAATTAGAAAATAGGAGCAAAAAACGCTGCAAAACGAATAAGATATAAATTTGAGTTTGATTTTGATTTTGGTTTTTGAAAAATATCAGGCATGTCACAAATAAAAAATCTAGCAAAATCAGGCTATACACGGATATGTAAAAATCTGGACTAAAAAAATGAAAAGGGTCCAAGAGGTTTTACAAACGTTGATAGGCCCTTTTCATATGTTGTCCAATAATTAGTAATTTTTTGAATCGTATACTCGCAAACTTCAGTAACAGACAATCGTGAAATTACACTATTTGACCTATGCCAAATATTTGAACATTATTTGACCAAATGTTTAACGGACTACCTATCCGCACAATATAGCTACGAATCGTTTTCATTGGACGAAAACTACACACGACATAGTTGCACTTGTTATTTTGTGGAATCCAGCTTCAATATGACAAATTGACATGAGGCAAATGAATCAACAAAATAAATGTCAAAACCACGTGAAAACGTAATGGGTAAGGATTGTTCACACTTATACATCAAGATTCATGAATTTGTTATTTTCACCACTGAAAATAATATGAGCACATAAAAAGAGTGGATGTAAAATAAGCAGTCACGCAAATCACCTAACGCTTTAGTGGAGTGGGATTTAACGACGCTTTTTGTTTTAATCTGTTCTAGTTTCAAAAAGTCTGGAATTTTGCAGGGTTTCTCATATTGTCTTTTTGTCAATAAAAAGTCTGGCAGTGCCAGATGAATCTGGCATAATGGCACCCCTGTTTTGTACCATCTTTGCTGATTTATCCCAATCGTTATGTGTAGAACTGTGTGTTGATGACGATGCTGCTGGGTTTTTGCAGTATTTAATGCCCCAGTGCTGCTTCACAATTCCTGCACATAACTTTCAGAGCACTAGGTTCCCCTGCCGTAAATCTGAAATGCACGAGAACACCGAAGTTGTCCAGCTCGGTCTTCCATTTCAAGGCAGTGTGACTTGTAGTAGCTGGGAATTCAGTTGTCAAGTAATGAAGCGTTAGATTAGTTTAAGAATGTAGTGATGCATTACCAATGCAGTAATGGTACTTTAGCAATGTCTTATGGCATTACAAAAGATATAGCATTAGTTCGATCTTACTGGGGCCCTTTTCAGCTTTAATCCAACTTCAATGATGCACTAGACGTAATGCATATGCCCTATATATGCATGCTATTACAGCCTCGTGGTTACTTGGGCAGTGACTGGCTGATGGTCACTACATCAACTATTAAACTTTTCTCTGTGTACAGCTTCTACGCATTTAGTTATTTCATGTTTTGCATGGTATCCACAGCATCAAGGCACCCCTCACTGATGTGGGAATACCGGGTTGACAGTTCTCACAGTGAATCCTTCTTAAGTCCGAACGTTTATGCCTTTGTTTTCGTTTTTCATTCGTAGTTCTGTGTGTGTGCCAACGAGAGTGCTTGCGAAATTAGTCGGCTTGGTCAGAAGAAAACGAAAATAAACCACGGTCAAGGTGTACAATTCCGATTAATTTTCATAACAAAGCCAGTCAATGACCTTACCGGCAATCTTAGAAAAGAAAACAAAGTGTAAACATTGTGGAATTCGCGTCATTAGTAAGCGGTTCTTCACCTACATTGGCATATCAAACTAAGTAAAGCTGCCGATAAGAAGAAACCCCGCTACTGATAAGCAGCGCAGTGACTAAACCCTTGAGAAAACGATGAATCAAGAAATTTGAGAATTAGCGAAGAAATTGCATTTGTTTGGAAATAGAGGGGTCGGTACAACATTTTTGATACTTTCGGTAGCAGCAATTCAGAAATCAATTTTCAGTTTTCAGAATGTCATCGTGGGACTTCTCCTGGACGGACGTGTGTCCGTCCGGCTTGCGTCCGTGGGTGAAAGACTACAACGATTTGGCACCGTGCTTCCAGGAGATTTGCCTACAGCTTCCCATCCTGGTGCTGTTTGCCTTGATGTCGTCATACTACTATGGATCTCACTTCCGGTTAGTGTACCGGAACGATGTTCAGCTGCGGTCTGTAAGATTGCGCATTGCGGCCTCCATTGGGTTGGGCTTGGTGCCGGTGTTGAAAGTGTTCTACCTGCTACGGGTTCATGGAATGATCTATCCCATCGATGTGCTGCTTTCGTGCGTGCAATTTGTGGCTTGGACGGTTCACATCGGGTTCCTCGCCAGTTCGCTCAAGCGGGGATCGTTGAGCCATCGGGGCCCATTGGCGATTATTGTTCTATGGACGTCGCTGTTGGCTCTGACGGCCATTTGGGTTCATACGAACATCAAGTCCGGCTATTGGTTGTGGTACGTTGCGGATTTGGTGATCTTTATCGTGTACGGATCAACGTTGATTGCTCCGGGAAATGCTCACTACGTGAGGGTTCAACGGACGGCGGACGAAGAACGTCAGGCACTGCTTTCGCAAACGTATACGAGATTTCTGGAGGATATTGATGAGTCAGTTTTGGGACCGATTGAAGATGATGCCAATTTCCTGTCGAAGTTGATCTTCTATTGGGTCAGACCGCTGATTACGAAGGGAGTGGTCGGAAAGCTAAGGAAGAATGAAGATCTGTTTGATTTGCCCGAGTGTTTGAATATGAATGTAGTGGTGGATAAGCTTCAGAAGCAGTTAGTTGCTGTTGGATCGCTGTTCAAAGCACTTCATAGAAGCTTCGGTTGGGAGTTCTACACTATTGGACTTCTGCGACTTTTGGCTGATCTCTCCGGCTTTGCCGGACCCATCCTCCTGGGGGGATTGCTGCGAAGTGAAAATTTCATCGGTAATGGAACTACTCCAGCCGGTGATGATTGCGACACTTGCTACGCAATAGACTTCCGTCCATATTACTACGCTTTGGGGCTTCTGGTCTCAACTCTCATCAGTTGTTTTGCCGGTGTGCACTTCAACTGGCGAATGACTATGGTGAGCACTAAGATGCGCATGAGTTTGGTTACGGCTATCTACCGGAAGTCGCTTGTTGCCAACGGTCTCCAGAATGCCCGGCCGGAAATACTGAATCTCATGTCAACTGATACCGATAGGATTGTCAATTCCTGCATTAGCTTTCACTCGTTCTGGAGTATCCCGTTTCAGCTTTTCACGACCCTTTATCTACTGTATACTCAAATTGGACTGGCGTTCCTAGCCGGAGTTATTTTCGCCATCATTCTGATCCCGATAAATCGCACGATTGCGATCAAGATCGGCGAACTGTCGCAAGGTTTAATGACGGCGAAGGACGGACGAATTGCCATCACTGCAGAAACCATCGGTGGAGCGAAAAATATCAAAATGAACGCCTGGGAGGATGTATTTATTGGCAAGATTGAGCAGATTCGTCGGGAGGAGGTCGGTTTCTTGTCCCGGAGAAAGTACCTGGATGCATTGTGTGTGTATTTCTGGGCGACAACGCCGGTGCTGATGTGTCTGTTGACGTTCGGGACGTCCGTCCTGCTGGGAGGCACACTGACCGCCGCCACCACCTACACCAGTGTGGCACTGTTGAACATGCTGATTGGACCGCTGAATGCCTTTCCCTGGGTTTTGAATGGACTGACCGAGGCGTGGGTGTCCCTCAAGAGGGTGCAGGAGCTGATGGATGTAAGTTCGGGATGGAGTCGAAGGGTGTAGCTGATTTTAAAGTAATTTTTCCTATTCCAGCTACCGGACATCAATTTAACCGAGTATTACAAACCGTTGCACCAAACGGAGACGTCGTATTCCGGGGCCTCCCGTAGACCGGTCGTGATCGCCATCAAGGACGGTCACTTTGAGTTTGAAATCCAACGGAGTCGTAAGGAGCTGGGCCTCGTTCAGGAGGACATTGTCGATTTCCGGTTTCTCAATTTAAACCTTCAGATACGGCAAGGGGACCTTATGTGCTTGAAGGTCCGGTCGGCGGAGGAAAAACGTCTCTGTTGGAAGTTATCCTGGCCAATTTTAAATGCACTCAAGGAGTGGTGGCCATTTCGAACGTGGATGAAGGTTTCGGGTACGTCGCTCAAACGCCGTGGCTGCAGAGGGGTACGATCCGGGAGAATATCCTTTGGGGAGAAATGTACGACGATGCCCGGTACAAGGCGGTGACTCATGCTTGTGCTTTGAACTATGATCTGAACCTACTGAAAGGGGGACAGCACGGAGTTGGTGAGCAAGGTCGAACGTTGTCCGGTGGACAGAGAGCGCGGATTGCGTTGGCTCGAGCTATCTATCAGAACAAGGAAATCTACCTGTTGGATGACATTCTTTCGGCACTGGACGCCCACGTAGCGTCGCATATCGTGCGCCATTGTATCTTCGGGTTGCTGAAGGATAAGACCCGCATCATAGTGAGTCAACATCCGCTGGTGCTTACTCGAGCCAATCAGGTTCTTCACGTTGAGGTGGCGTTGTCAGTCAGAGCGATATCGCGGCGACCGGTTCGATCATGAGTGACTTTGAGGACGAAGAAGAGGTGCCGCCAACTTCAACATGGAGTATGAACCGAACACACCGCCAAAGGATGGCGATAACCTGAGTCTGGACAGTGTGATGGCCGAGGAAAGCAGAGAGTTTGGACATTTGGATAGGAAAGTACTGGGTGTTTATTGGCAGGCGATGGGACGGTCGCTTGGATTTTGGGTGGTCGTTTCGGTGCTGTTAATGCAACTTTCGAGGAACCTCTCCGATGCTTGGTTAGCCTATTGGGTGGGAGCTTCCTCGCCTGCACCAGCTCCGCCCAACAATGGTACGAGTAATGCGACCGCATTCGAGTTGGAAACGACACTGGATGGCCTGTCTCGTTTGTGGAGCACGAACAGCATTCAGAGCATAATTAGCATGGCAAAGGATTTTGTATCATCCTGGATAAATGGGGTGAATCACGGAACGGACCTGGCTGACGAATTGCAACAGGAGGCACTGTTCGTAGGTGCGGAAAACAAGACGCTCACAATGTACTACCTTGGCATCTTCACCGGTTTGGCGATTGGCAATTCGCTTATAACGTTGATCCGGGCGTTTCTCTTCGCGTATGCCGGAATCAAAGCGGCCAAATGCATCCACGATAAGTTGCTGAACAGCGTGATCTATGTAAGTATTAATTATCTGCCGAAACTCCTTTACATTTGTGATACCTTGTATATTGTACTTCCGTAGTCTTTGGCTACATACAATAATCTGATTTATAATTCATCCAACCTTATCATAGCCTACTAACACAATATGATAGCAAATCTTTTTTTTATAATCTTTTTTTTATAATTTTTAACGTAGGACTACATTTCTGGGGGAGGTAGCTTATCAACTCTTCCGGTCCGCCTCTAAGCATCTTGCTATGAGGTGCCAGGTGGTTACACCGATTACCTGTCGATCTTCCAAGTTTGGAAGACGTCTGTATTGAATTATCTCAAACAGAGATCGAAATTCTCGCTCAGCTGGGTGAAAACCATGCTCTCTCTCAAGCAGGTTGTCGATGAGTAGCGAACCGTTCACATTTTCATCTCTCATTTTTCGCCGATAATTCATTATCCTCTCGCATGCATATGCGAAAATATCTCTCTCCACAATTCAACGAACATTTGTTCTCATGTCTCATTTTTCACTGAAAACATGCTAAGATCGCATACGAGGAGCAAAACCCGAAAATAAGGCCAAGTTGGTGCACACTGGTACCGCCATGGACCATCATTATAGATTTATAATGTCAGAATAAAACAAGCATGAAGACGGGTGCATTTTCACGTGTCAAAAAGTAACTGAAAAATAATTATCAGCATCTAGGATTCACCGAAAAAGAAACGATTTATCAGCTACTCATGCTCTCCGAAAATTCTAAATCGCCGTTGCTTTTCTCGCGAAAACTGCTGTGAGAGTATAATAGTCTCTCGCTTCTCACATTCTCATTTGCTTCTCCAAGCGGGTGAAAAAGGACGTTTTTCTTCTCAAGTAGGCGAAAATTTCGGTCTCTGATCTCAAATTATAATATTCCGCCCACTATATCACAAAACATTGCGATTTGCTGAGCGGATTGGAGATAAGGAAAGCATTGGGTACAGGACCAAGTCTCCCCGGTTGGTACTAAACAGATGAGCATGGAAAAAATAGAAGCATAAAGTTGACAATAGGCGCGGAATGCTTCTGGGGCGCTTATTTCGCGAAATCCTTCAATCGTGATTCAAAGTGTAGATTACTCTTTGGGACGATCAGCTTGCTTATTGCAGATATCGGTTCCAGTAGTGAAATGGTTTTTGACTGTAGTTGTGCAAGTTGACAGTTTGCGAAAATCAAGGTGCATGCCTCGGACATCGGTTGTGAACATTTGTGTCGAGGGTGTGTTGCGCAAAGTGTTGTTGTCGGGAATATCGCGTTTTCTATCGTTTCGTTTACCTATTGTTCGGTGGCGCGAGTGATCGTGTGATCAAAGAAGAACAATGCTTCCCCGTTAGATGTGTTGGTTCGCCGGGTGTGGTGGGCGGGTGGTGGGGTTCATAATTAATTGTGATCCAAATTTTTCGTTCGCCAGACTCGCTGGGCCACATATCTAGGAATCAGCCAATCACTATTCCATTTTGTGAGTGGTTGCAACAGTGTCTGTACTATCTGTGTAAACTGATCTAAATTGGCTCTCATGCTTTAATATAAATTATCTTGTTTTCTCAATGAAAAACCACCATCACAATTTGTGAGTGGCCCCAATAGCATCCTTACTGTTGGTGTAACTCGGTTCAAATCGAAAATCGGTACTAAAATTAAAATATTTAACCTTCACACAAACACATGATAAGAAAGCGTATTATATATGTTACCACTAACGAATATCATTATTATGTTTGCTATCTTTCCATGTATGTAAATGCGTCCCACACAATATACGAGCGGTAGTGGAAATCAAAGAGCAAGTTGGATGACAAACTTGCACTTGTATCAGTGCAACAACAACCAATAGGAGAAGAAACAGATGAGAACTATCCATACTTGAACTTATCAATTACAATAATCACTAAATCATTATTCCGTTTTCCCTTCAGCAATCAAACGCCTCTCTCTCTCTCTTTCTTGCTTCACTTTCTGTCTCCTATTTTCCGCTATGTAATGAATCTAACACTTGTTGGGACTGGTTAGTTAATAACCGGCGTCTGCTTGTGGAAGATCCCGGTGTGCTATATGGTCTAGGGCATATCAACGGGTAGGCTTGGTAGGTTCTCGCCTAGCCCAAACGCAGATGGGCGGACAGTGGTCTGCCAGGGCGGGGACTGAGAAATTACAATTACAATTTTTAACGTAGGACTACATTTCTGTTTTCTATACCGGGTGGCATTCCAAAGTTTTAAAAAATGAGAGCGTTACGCAAAAGTGAAAGGTTTTTGAACGCTTTTACCCCTCTTTCGACTGAACAGAATGACTTCATTCATACGCCATTTGATCAGAAAAACTCACAAATTTTTTCGCATTGAAATTTGAAAGAAGTTCCATTAGTACAAGTAGTTCAATTTTTCAAATGTCAACAGGTTGAAAAATTTGTTTTCTCTAGCACGGTCGTTACGAATCGGGTAGCAAATGTCTTCTTCTTCTTCAAAACTACTTTTCTTGGTTGCCGGTGTCTGATTTTTCAATTGTGGCCCGTTTCCTATTATTAAATTTGCTTCGTTCTGCATTTTCGTGACTCCCTTCTTTCTTGGCTATGATATCAACGCTAGTATATAACCGCGGGCGAACGATATTGGTTCAGTTCTATCTTGTTAAGATCATCAAGAACTATCTTTTGGACAGATCATTCAGGGTCTTTCTGAACAATTCCCATTCTGAAACGTTTAACTTTGATGCTGGTGTTCCCCAGGGTAGCCTCATAGGCCCTATCCTATTCAACATCTTCACGTCAGATATTCCTCCACTACCGGGTGGTGGAATTTTGTCGATGTTTGCAGACGACACTTCCATTATCTACAAGGGTCGAGTGATACGTGCTCTGACAGGAGGGCCTCAATGTTCTGTCCGATTACTTCAACAGCTGGTAGATTTGTATCAACGCAGCTAAAACCTAGACGATTCTGTTTCCGCATTCGTAGTCACCTCGACTTATTCCGCCACGAGATGTCAAAGTCCACCTCTGTAACACTCCAATCGCTTGGTCTGGGGAAGTAGTCTACCTCGGTCTCACCCTAGATTGCAAGTTGTTGTTCCGATCACATGTTGACAAAACATCAAACAAGTGTAGAACCTTATTAAGATCTCTGTATCCGCTGATCAACAGAAAGTCCACTCTATCGACCAAGAACAAGCTTGCGGTTCATAAACAAATCATTCTCAGTTGCGCCAATTACCACCATCGGAAACTGCAGGTTGTTCAGAACACCATCCTTCGGATGATTCTGAACTGCCCTCCGAGAACCCGAGAAATCCTTCTTCCAATCTCTCTTCAATGCATTACTAATCTGTAGCCTCTCCATTAGTGACCTGTTCTGTCTTTCTACCCACCTATTTTCTTGTGGCCAATATAGAGCTGAAAGGTTTGAGATGAATACCATGTACTTTGCAGTATTCTTCAAAATCTAATAAACTAGCTTCGCATTGTCCAGTGTAATTGTCCTTGGTATCCTAACCGGGTAAATATCCCGTCAAGTCTTTTGACGGTCTCGCGTGATCCGATTTTTGACATGATTTCAACCTCCTTATATCTGCTAAAATAATCTACTACAACCAATCAAGTGTTCTCCAGAAGGCAGTGGTCCCATAATGTCTATGGCCACATTGATCCATGGCTTTGAAGGCAGGTCTCGTCTACACATGGGAATCGGCTTACTTGCTAGTCCTATTAATTGGCATCCTTCACATTTTGCTACAAATGTTTAGCTTCGGTCCATTGCTGACCACCAAGCTCGATCCCTCAATCGCTTCTTCATGATTGATTCTCCTGGATGGCCCTCGTGCGCACGCTGAAGCATTCTGGATCGCAACCCTTGAGGTACAACCAATTTATTTCCTCGTACGACTGTACCCAGCTCGTTCCTAAATGGTTTATTGTTTATTGTTCATTTGAAGTAGACATCAACAGACCATGTTTAGGTCATAATGATGTTAAAGAGAAAAAATAATAATAATAAGAAACGATAACATAACCTCTTAAGTGGAGTCAAAAATAAATAAGTAAAAATAAAATAATTAAAGCTATACACTATCTTAACTAGGTGTGTCAATTGTTCTAAAAAACGGTAGAAAATCTCCGACGAAGTGCGTTCCGCGTCAGATGGAAATCGAAAATGGACGCCACCCTATTGAAGGTTCGCTGCAACCCGTGAATAGCGCTATTCAACCCATAAATGGTGCGGCGAAAAGGAAGCCTGAGCATGGAGTTGAGACGCATTGGCCTTGGTTGGACGTTGATGGTAATTTGTTGAAGGATCCTTCCGCAGTCGATTCTTCCTTGTAGCACATCTGCAACAGTTAAAGCTCTACAAACATCTCTACGGACCCGCAGAGGCTCTATGTCGACCAACTGACACCGACTTTCGTAGCTAGGAAGACGAAAAGGGTCGCTCCAAGGAAGACTACGAAGTGCGAACCGAAGAAAACGGCGTTGAATAGATTCGATTCTTTCGGCGCCATTATCATAGCATGGACTCCAGACCACGAAGGTTACCCAAGGCAACTGTCAATTGACGCCCTGTGAGATATGATCGAAACCATCTTAAAATATTACCATCAACTCCTAGTCAGTCAAGTTTAGCGATCGTGATATCATGATTCAACTGCAGCTGCCGTTAAATCTGTGTACATCACGTCCGTTTGGCATCGAGCGATCATACCATCAGTGATGTACGACGTAAGGCACAATAGGTTTGTAGTTGTGGAACGCCCTGGTGAAAATCCGTGCTGGTCGTCACTTAACAATTGCTTGCAGTGTGTATAAAGTGAGTCCTTAACGACCAGTTCAAAAAGCTTCAATACAGCGCTTAACGATGTGATTCCTCGGTAGTTGTTCACGTCCCGCTTGCTTCCTTTTTTATATACCGGTAAGATGTCCGCCATTTTTCAGCAATAAGGTAATGTACCGCTAGAAAGGGACATCTGGAATATCTGATGAGGTGGATACAGAAGACAAGCCATGTTCGGACCGACGGAACCCCATCAGGTCCGGGCTTAAGCGATGTTTTAAGGTGTAATGCCGCGTTCGAGATTGATTCTGAATCCACATCAACTAGGCTGAGTGTTTGATTTGCCAAGGGAACATTGCCGGCGGCAGCGTGAACAGAATGAGTAGTTAGTCTCTGAACAATCTTTTTTGGGACGTGTCTGTCAATGACATAAGCCAAGACGTGGGAAAAAGTTTGAGCAGCGATGTTAACGTCGGTCGAATCAAGAATGCTCTGCCAATCCAAACTACATAAAACATCACCAATACTGCGATAGTCGGCTCTACGGATGTCATATGACACAGTAGCAGGAGTGTCGACGAAGTCTCGAGCTACAGCGTCCTCGAGAGCAACTATTAGAGAAGGATGGTGAGGGACATCCTTAACTAGAGGCACGGGAGCTGTAGAGATGACGGGAGCAATATCTCGGCCACTCACGAAGCAGAGATATAGAGAGCGATTATTCTCATTCACCGCGTTATTAACTTGGGATAGAGTTGCGGTAGCTGTCCAGAAGCTGAATAGCCTCTGCGTGGAAAGAGGAACGTTCATGGTCGGGACGGAGTAAGCCGCTGTGAGTTGGAGCCTATGAAATGCCCGCTAGATTAAGTCTTCCAAAATAATCATTTCATCATGGAGGGCAACCGTATTCGAAATAGCAGAAACAGATCGGCAGTGCGCATCAACTAGGTCAAAATCTCGAGTTAGATCCGGAGGAGTGTACACCGCACAAAGGAATAGAATACGGCCTCTAAGCTGAATTGCTACCCAAACTTGTTCTACGGAATCGTCTTCAACTGCACTTGCTTTCAACCTGACACTAACTGCAACGAAAACATCACCGCCGGTCAATTTTTCTACTGTTGTTTGTGTTCCGATCACAGCGGAAAACAGTTCAGGGTCCATTTTGCTGACGGCTTCAATTTCACCCACATCAATCGCAGCAGATTCTCGAACAGCAAGTACTAAGAAATGATTGTCCGTCTCAAATTCCACAAGATTATTTCCAATGACCAAATCGCGATAATGAATCTGCAATGTTTCCTGATCCTTTCCGGTATTTTACTGTGAACTTGAATAATTGGAGTCGCAGCACCCACCGTTCAATTCTAGCGCATGGTGTAGATGTAGGAGAGAAAATAATCTCTACTGACTTGTGGTCTGTTTCCAACTCTAATTCCCGACCAATTAGTTACATTGAGAATTTCTCCACAGCCCATAGCAACGCTAAGGCCTCCTGTCCTGTTTGAAAATATCTTTTTTCACATTCACAGTTAAGCTTTTCCTTGCAAAATTGACAATACGAGGATCAAAATCTGTCTTCCCTTCAAATTAGACAAGTACTGCCCCTAAAGCAATCGGTGAGGCATCCGAAACTACTCGGGTTCCCAATGAATTATCAAAGAACGACAACGTCTGTGCCTCGCATTGGCTATGAGGTCTAACCGACTGAAGAGCTGAGCCGACTTGAAGCGTGGCGAGAGTTCTTCAAATGTGGGCATCATATAATATCTCTTATCTGAATCGCTTGATTTGGACGACGCATGTCCACACATAGACGCAAATCACCATGATCATTCACGATGGTAACTAGTGGTGAACCCATTCAGCTGGGCCAGATACTGGCTCGATGATATCCATAGCCAACAGCTGATCCAATTTTTCTTCAATTTTGCTCAGCAGTGCAATCGGAGGTCGACGAATTCGTTGAGCGACCGGAGTAACTTTCCAATTTACAGGAATCCTCATCTGAACATTCTTCATTTTAGACGTCAAAGCATTGATTGGATGTGGAAGCCCGATTCTTGGCACACCAAGACATTTAGCTGTTTCTTTACCCAATAGTGATTGTTGTCCACCTTTGATGACATAAAACATTGCGGTTGTTTCAAGCTTACTCTCCACTTCTAAAGGTGCCTCGAACACATGAACGATTTCCAGTGGTTGGGCGTTAGGGCCATATCCTCTAAAAACGGTGTTAGGAACGTTAGATGGAACACAATACTCTATACCATGCTGCCTCATGTATTGCCAGGTTGTATCATCAATAATATTCTTCGAGCTTCCCGAATCGATCAGAACCTGTATCAGTAGTCCTCCGACTTTTGCCCACAGATATTCGTCTTCATCACCAATATTGAAAAAAAAAGCTTTCTGGTTCCTTTTGCTCAAGATTCTCTTCTGCTACAATCGCACGCATGTTGCCAAATTTCCTTCACTTTTCCGAATGATTTGAGGATGGTCCTTCGTATCGCCGTTTGAATTTTGATAGCGATCTACACACTTTTGCATAATGTCCTATTTTGTAGCATTTCTCGCATTTCCTTCCACGAGCCGGGCATTCACGGTTGGTTCCATAATGGTTCTGCTGACCGCAACGGGAACACGTGTTGCCAAAACGTTTGACAGTATATTGTCTAGTCTGTTGATTCGTGCAGTCTGATCCGAAACTGGTGCCGTTGACGCATCTCCTGGTATTGTGTTTTCTATCGCTTTTGCCTGTTGTTTGATCGATGCAAACGAGTTCACAACGCGTGTTTTTTTCCCGTTGCAATAATCACCTTGTCGATAATACGCTAATCGCGACTTTCAGCCTCAGTCTTCCCGAAATTGCATCTCTTCGCCTGGTCTGCACAGCGTAAAAATTTCCTAACAGCTCGCATTTTCCTTCGTGGGTGACCGATGGTAATAGTTTGCAAAGCTCTCTCTGCTCAAAAGAGTCGTGCTGCTTTGGTGCGAAATGGCCATCGAGTTTTGTTATAGCTACCTTATACGGATCAATTCCTTCTTCTAGATCTTCGGCGACATCTGCTTCGTCAATTGAATAGAATAAGTCTTGAAGCTCCAAACTCCCTTTCGCAAGAAGAACTTTTTTGATCTTAGTAGAATTCTTTTCCTCGCCAGCCGCTACCGTTACTTCAAAGTTCCGTTTCCTTCGCATCCATTCCGTTCGGGTTTGCGTCTCGGGAAGGTGATTGAATTTAAACGGACTTATGCTCCATCCTTCCATTTTCTGAAAATTACAAGTTTACACATAGGCATGGTTGCATAGAACTGGTTACCATGGTAGCAACATCTGATATTTTTCAAACAGTTTCATTTTTTTTCACTTTCTGATTTTTTTAAAATATTCTGCATTAGTAGCGGAGTATGGCAGGGAATCTATTTTGTTTACGGTAGAGGCTTTTACGCCTTTCCCTGCTTCTAGCAGCGGAGTGTCCTGCTATCAGCAGTATATTCTTAATCCAAAGTTCCAATTTTGCTTACCAGTTTCTGTTTTTGTTTGCTTGTGAAGCGTATTTCGTGATACAGTTTGCTGCACAATACACGATTTCAGATCCAGCCAGAAATTCCAGATACGATCACATCCTCGTCGCCAGATGCGATACCTGGTTTATTGTACTTCCGTAGTCACAATAATCTGAAACAATAATCTGATTTATTATTCATTCAACCTTATCTATAGCCTACTAACACAATATGATTGCACAACATTCACGAATCCCCCCTTTCTCCCGCAGACAAAATTCCAATTCTTCGACACGGCGCCGCTGGGTCGCATCCTGAATCGTTTCTCGTCCGATGTCTGCACCATCGATATTGCCACCGTTCATCCTGAACATCCTGCTGGCTCAGTTCTTCGGCCTGGTCGGTGCCTCGCCATCAGTCCGTACGCGATGCCCTGGCTGGGCTGCTCGTCGTTCCGCTCTGTCCGATCTATCTAACGCTGCAGAACCGAGTACCGGTACGCATCGCGGGACATCAAACGACTGTCGAGCAATGCCCTGTCGCCGTTATATGCCCACTTTACGGAAACGCCCAGGGGATGGCCACGATCCGAGCAATGCGAGGTGAGCCTCGACTTAAGAAGAACTTCCTCTTCAAACTGGGCGAGAGTATCAAGGCACAACTTTCGGCTTCGGCTGCCCAACAGCGGCTGGGATTGAGGCTCCAGCCGCTAGGGGCTTTCCTGGTGGAGGGGCCGGAATCCTTGCAGCTATCACTTCCGCGCTCATCCGACATCACCGGAAATGGTTGGATTAACCATTTCATACGCCTTGTCGATTACAGGGGTTGCTTTCGACCACCCAGTGCAGTGTCTGAAACCGAACAGGAGTTCGTTGCAATAGAAAGAGGTTAATCAGCACTGCGAATTGGAGAAGGAAGTAAACTACGATAGGATCGGCCGATCCACCTTTGGATGGCCCTACCAAGGAGTTGTGATATTCGACAGTGTTTATCTCAATATCGCGAGCACCCGCCTATGGCGCTCCGGGGATTTTCAGTGCACATAACTTCTTGCGAAAGAATCGGTGTCGCCGGAAGAACTGGCGCAGGTAAGACCTCTGTACTAGCTTCTATAATGAGGGTGGCTCCACTTACAAACGGTACCATCACTATCGACTGTGTCAATATTGCAACCCTCCCACTGGACGTGCTGCGAAGTCGACTAGCTGTCGTATCACAAGATCCTTTCCTTTCAATGGGACGATCAGGGAGAATCTCGACCCTCGAGGGCTTCACCTCGATTCGGAAATTTGGGAAGCCATCACTTGCTGTCTGGCAAGTCCTCTCGTGCAAGCCCTGGGTGGGCTGAACGCCAAACTAGATCCCAGCGGATCAAACCTATCCGCCGGTCAGAAGCAGCTCCTCTGCCTTACACGAGCCCTACTTAAAAAGTCCAAAATCGTCCTCATCGACGAAGGTACCGCCAACCTGGACTACGTAAGCGGAATCGGCCATACAGCTTGTGCTGAAAAACGCCTTCCGTGGGCGAACCGTTATTCTGATTGCTCATCGACTGAATGGACTGCAAAATACCGACCGGATCATTGTGATGAAGGAAGGTGAAATAGCCGAACAGGGGACGCCCCGCGAACTTGCCCTCAATAAAGAAACACTGTTTTACTCGATGCCGTAGGAGCAACAGAACACAACCTTCGCCAAGTTGTAAGCCTCTAGTCCCCAGAATGGAGTTCTGATATTTTGTACTACGTATTAAAACTTAAACTTCCTTTTTTTTACGGAAAATATTCCTGCTTTTAGTTCTTAACGAACCAATTCTTTCGGAAAATAGATTCTAGATAGTTTAAGAATGGTCTAAGTAAGCGTTGTAAAACAAAGAAGAAGATTATAATCACATTCAAACTGTTGTCATCTGCAAATGCGTATCGTCGATTCGATTGGAACGGAAAAGAAATTCCCCAGACGGTTTCATGTCGCTTCACGCCGTATGCTTCACCCGTTCCAGTGCAATGTAGCATCTTTTCGTCAGGAGATCGTGATAGCCAACTGGGCCGATTTCGCAATCGGCACAGACGAGGTACTTCGTTTTGTCCACCGTGTGCGAGAATCCAATGTTCTCAAACGTGAACATATCGCCCACGGCCCAGAAGTGTTTCAACTTTTCACAGGTAAACGCGGCGGCTGGTTCACTGGCCGATTCCGACGATTGACTTCTCTTCTGGCGCGGTTCGGGCAGGTCGTACTGCAATAGGAGAATAGGAAACTTCGAATTAGACAACAATTTAATTTTTTTTTCTCCTGAAAACCAGTGAAAAAAAAAACTGCGTTTGATCCACTTTTCTAAAATCGCTCGTAGAAAGTCTCTCCACAACAGACAGCTGCTCAGTAGGGTCACAATTTCAAAGCTACTTAATTAGTAATCAGGGCACTTGAAATAGTTTTTCTTTAACCATTGGTGAAACTTACCTCATTTTCCACGTAATCAGCAGTGGCCGCTTTCAACATCAGTGAATCGCAGTGGGTACATTTCACGTTGGTTTTGTTTTTTTCATTCTCAACCAATTCGACCACATTCAGCTTTTGTGTTTCACTCATCTAACCGATTTGCTTTAACTGCTGGAACGATATAGTTAAATGTAAATTTTACCACTAAAACTATTATCACGACTAACGAACCGAACTTAAATGAGTCCTGTTTTGTTTGACGCTGTTTGTAAACAACTACGGCTTAACCATCAGACTGACGTTTCGGGATAAGACAGAACGCGTGTTTTACAAACCCACACGCATGCACGCTATTCCCAAAACAACTCAAAGTTGAACTTTTGCTACACGCAAAAAAAAGCCGCATAAAATACCGAAAATCGTACAAAAGTGCACATACTGAAATTATCGGTAAACATGGATTACCGAAATTTCGGTATTGCAGGAAAACCGGGAAAAACATTAATATTTACTTATTTTTGTATGGTAATTTTTACCGAAAATGCTAGCAACTCAATGAGAGCATTTTTAACCAAATTTAGGTAAAATATAACGATAGGTAAATTATAACACTTAACTGAAGAACTAAGTAAAATCAAACGTTTTGTTTTGGTAAATTATATCGATACTTTAGGTTTTGCTACCCGAATAAAAAAATCTAATAGATTTGCAATTTAATGTATTGTAACCATACAATAGAATATATAGTATGCACAAATAATATTATTGTTCACAACTATAAGGTGACAGTAGGAGTTATTGTTACTACAATTGAATCTAATGTAAACTGAGACATCGACAATAGAAAAGGGGGGTTGTTATGTATCTTAACTATAGAAAAAATCATTATTTTCCGAACAAATTTGTACCAATTACTATTAATTGTATTGTTTCACAATTGTTGAAAATCCAAGCATATAGAGTGAATAATAAATCTATTGTGATGACAATATGCAGTTTTCCTTTATCTGATTCATGAACAATAAGATTCATGGTCGGAAATAGATTTTAATGTTATTTTATATTATTCTATTGTAATTGTATGGTTATTTTTATCCGGGTACCAAAACCTAATTTTCGGTAAAATTGAAACCGTATTTTCGGTAATCTGATCTTAGCGTACAGTAGAAACTACCATTTCGAGGGTTAAATTAAGCGCAAATGCCAACAATTTTCACCTGACCTGAGGTTTTACCATAAACATAGTGAATTTGACTGAAATCTCATGGTAGTTTTAAAGATAGGCGTTGTCGTGTGAAATGGTAGTTTTAACTTCAAGATTTTTGCTCATACACTCAGTGAAATAATCATTCGATATTCATCAAGGGGCACCCACACGGTTGTTTGCAAAAACCCATTATTGGGTGAAAAACACCCATTTTCGCTAGAAGTGCCTCTCCCCATTCAATGGGTAAACCTGATTTACCCATTGATCGGTAAAAGCAGTTAATGTCACAAAATTGGTATTTTTTCACCCATTTCAAAGAAGCCAAATTGGGTGAAAAAATACCCATTTTTGCCTACAGATTTTGCAGCAGTTTAGTAGATTGTGATTTTATGATGTTCATGGTAATTGACCAATACATGCAAAAAATAAAAAATTAAATACTTATACTTGTTTTTATTAATGCCTTTTCTGGTATAGTTATGGATTGGAATTCTTAACAAGCTCAAACCGATTGTTAACGTTTAGTTAATGTTTAACAATCGATAATCTGGAAGCATAATTTTTTAGCATTAATTGAATTATAAACAAAAATATAATTTCTAGGAGAAAATCTTTACGATTTTCGTTCTACTTTTTGTAGAGTATGCTAGCCAAAACTGTTGTGTTTCGATCTGTACTAAGGAATCCCTCGAATGCTTTATAATGGCGCTGCAATAAATAAAAGAGAGCGAGACCGGAGAGAATCTCTCAATGTTAGATTCACCCTAATAAAAAAAACCGAGATTTATCTTACTTGCGTTGTTCCGAGAGTGAAAAGTTTCATATAATATTAAAGTTTTTTAAAACAGAAAAAAAAGCAAACAAGCGCCGCTTTCCACCAATGATGCATCGAAACCGCTTGGGTTTTGAACTGTTTTTTCACCCATTAATGTGTTAAAATATACCCATTTTGTTACTGTATGAGTTTTCCTCTAATGGGTATTTTTTAACCCATTGCATGGTTGAGCAATTCCCCCATATTTAGACAGATAGGCATACTATTTGAAAATGGGTGTTTGTTTTACCCATTAATGGGTTTTCGCAAACAACCGTGCAGCAGTGTATCATTGAATGCGGTTCACTTGCTTATCGTTCCTGAATGATAATAGATGAATCGTTTACTCCTGTGCCGCTTGTCTATCGGTATCTATGTATCCCAAATATGAAGTTTTGCAATTAGATAAACAAATAATTTCTATTCGTAACCACACATACCTCTTATGTGTACGCATAATTACTATGTGCGGCCACACGTCGTATTTGCCTCATAAATTTTATATGTGTTTCTCAAGGGTTCAGGTGTGAACAAATGAATATTATGTGAAATTTTACATGGATTTTTGCCATTAAACATGTATGAATATTGACCCGTTTAAAAAAAAAACAAATATTGTCGACTTTGTCGACTTTCTATTTGCGTTCCTACGGCTATGTAAAACATGTTAAATTTGTATTACCGATATTTCTGTTAAGTATAATAAAATACAGATATCGGTAATGCATGTTACCGAATAACCTCGGTTTTAGAAAAAAGCGCGGTAGTTTTCGTACTCAGTAATTCTTTGAAGCAAACATTCAGCAAAAAATCCGCTTTACCAAGTTATCGTCAATATATATTCCAAGCTCTCAGTTTCCGGCTGGCTTATGCAAAGTTCTATACACTCAGCGAAATAAACTTTCGATATTCATAAGATTGCGTTATGATTATCTGCCACAAGGAACCATTATGAATTTCATCAATTTATCTTATGAAATATAATGATGTTGAAAAAATAAAAATATGAATCAACCTAGATTCGTACCTTGAACGTTGAGATTATGGGTCTAGTGACTTCATCACTAGTATATATCACCACTTGTGAACAGGAAAGCTCAAAGGCGTACTAGAACAACGTCGTGTAAAACAAAATTCATTCCTAAGTCAGGTTTATGAAATTCCAAAGCATCGTTCATACGTTGAACCTTATGAAATTCTTAAGATTATTTGGCTAAGTGTATGACGCCATTCCAAAAAATTAAGCTATTAAGGGCCATTTTCTTCACCTCCGCTTAACTCATAAGCGGTGCTTACCCATACGCTTAAACATGGTTTAAGCTCTAAGCGGAGGTGAAGAAATTGGCCTTAAAAGAACGCTTCTGACTAAACGGGTGTTCTTCACTGAGTAGAAAATTATGCACATTGTGAAATAGAGGTAAATCTAAACCCGCTGATTGAACTCATTGCTCATTTTTTTAGTAAGTTAACATAAGATTTAATTTTATTTGCATTTTCGAAATTGCAACAAAATGGCTGACGCGATCGTTTGATTCTTCTGTCGTTTCCAGTCCCGGGTGTTAACGTAGGACTACGTTTCCCTTTTCTTTACCGGGTGTCATTTCCAAATTTTGAAAATTAAGAGCGTTACGGAAAAGTGAAAGCTCTCTGAACACTAATAAATCTCGTTTGACTGAACAAAATAGCTTCATATATACACCATTTGATCAGGAAAACTTTCAAATATTATTGATCAAATTTTCAATTAGGGGCTATAATATAAGTAGTTCAAGTTTTAACTTAAAAAAAAAACCTTCGTTTGCTCCCATACAAATCGGAATAGGAACAGGTGAAAATATGGTTTTCCCTTTTCCGGGTCCTCAAAAATGGGTGACAACTGGTTCAAATTGTTTTCCTTTTTTTATTTCGTTAAGCTTAATACAGCCATAGTTGCCCTCTCAGCTGCAAATTTATTTTGCTTTGTTGCCGGTGTCTTGTTTCATAACTGTTTCATAAGTCTCTTCTTTGTAGGCAATGCCATCAACGCTAGCATACAGTACACAACTCGAACCAAAATGATTTCATTGGGATATTCAAGTTCAATTGACCGGCACGTACGGTTGTGTTTTTCGCTCTCTTGTTACGAAGATTTTTTTCTATTCACCGCCATTCCGCCATTCACAGCGACGAGACGTTCAATAAACTGCTATGCTCTATTAAATAAAGCACATGTTGGTGTCCTGCTGGCCAAATAAGCCGAACCACCGTTCTTTTTCGGATGACCAATTTAATTTTACAATAAGAAATATTGTGTTTGTGATTGATCCTCAAAACCCCTTGCATATTATCAAAAATAGTACATATTGGATTATTTGAGGCATTAAGTCGAGAGTGAAATTTGGAAGAGATTTTTTACTAAGCCCGAACTGACAACCGTAAACAATGGCTCAGTATATAGAAATTTTATGAAAAGGGACACGTTACGATACGTTAAGGCCCAGCTACAACTCGCCGTTGCGCTCCGCTTTTGACATAAAATATATGGATTAACTGTCAAAAACTGCCGCAATGCGCCGTTGCGTTCCCCATTGTAGCTCGGCCTTTAACTTTGCGGTTATATCTCTGGTGTAACGCACCTCTAATTTCTTTTGGATGGATTGAGACATCACATTGGCACGTCCGAAAGGGAGATTTCATGCAAAACTATTCACGTTTTTAATTGCGATGTATGTTTTAAGAACAAACAGTTCTATTTCTTCATTTTTGGAGGCGCCTTGAACATCGGTGCGTTGTACACCGCATGTGACAATTTTTCCGATCGCAAATGGTTTCAAAAGGGTAATTTGAAATATTTGTCATTTAACCTTCATTTTGATTTTTTTTTTGTATATTTTGATCTAATTTATTGGCGCGAATGAAAATTGTACTCAGAACAAGTGCCTATGCTGTGAACTTATTTTTAAAAATCACCACAAAAAATGGGGATATAAATTACCAAGTCGTTCGGTTTTTGATTTTACAGATACTCCGCACTAATTTTGCCGTTATAGGTCGGTATCGAGTTTGCATTTTTGTTTTCTATCTCAATCTCATGTTAAATTCTGTTTACTGAAACGGAAAAGTAAAGAATCGAAAAGAAATTTCTGCAGCAGTATCCACCTGAAAGAATTTATTTTTGTAAGGTTTCCACGCCAAATAATGGGACTCCGGACAATGTACCAAACTTGCCGCCTCTTGATGGAAACCACCGACAGCAAAACCGCCAGCCGACCACCTCAGTTCAACATCGATTTGTAGCCGCCGTGACAGCGAAATCCGGCAACAAATAGATCAGCAACCCATCCGTCTGATGATGACCTTTACACGCCGAAACAGATGATGGAGTTCACCAGAACCAGCATCAACAACTGCGCCGTTGCCGTTCCAAGGAGCAACTAAGCAACGCTGTCAGCATGATGCCGATGAACCTTATCAACAAATATGGACCGTGAAGCCACCATCAAGACCCTGAATTGTTCTGTTATGAACAAAGACCTTGAGCTCACGGATTTTGACTCGATCGGACCAATTCAAGAGGAGGGCTGTTGGCATTGCTATGCGATACAACATCAACTGCTGCCTGCTGCCGAGTTTCCACTCAAAGCAATCGAAGCCATCGGAGTGCAGGAAGACACCACCATTGGACCAATAGGGTATTATAGGGGTATGTGGATTATAGCATTGTTCGATAGTAAATATTATAATATACCGGCAGTGATTTTTTTTTTTAATTCTGACAAGTGTAACTATTGAAAAAACAATTTCAAAATATTATGAAAACATTTTGAATGCAAGACAACACCATCCTATTTCACCATGGAACACGCTACAAAAAACAGACTACCTAAACTAACGAACCAACCATTGATTTCTAGCATACGTAAGTTGACATTTATGTCATAATGAGAGCCGTTTTTAAGTGCCGAGGGCCCCCGTTGCTGAAAATAAATGTCACTTTGTGAAACTGCATGTCGGTTTGTGAAAATAAAAATGATTAGATTTTTCTTGTTTAAAAATCGAGAAAAAATAGTTGAGATTCATAAAAAATATGTTTGTGCTAGGAAGAACACCCATCATCGATACAGATGGAAAAAAGCATGTTTTTTTTTAAATTAAAACCCCCTATCATCAACATCGCGGCCTACTGCCCCAAACAAGCGGCCACGGCCCTACAGCAAGACATCGTAAAGGTTAAATCGGCGGCGGGGGTTCGCTGGCGACCTCAACGCAAAAGACGAAGGCTGGGGGAACACTCGTCGGAACATCAACGGATCCATCATCAAAAATGACGCAAGGGTCAAGTGATACGTGCTCTGACGGGAAAACTTCAGGAGGTTCTCAATGTTCTGTCCGATTACTTCAACAGCCGGAAGATCTGTATCAATGCAGTTAAAGCCCAGACGATTCTGTTTCCGCATTCCATATCACCTCGACTCATTCCGCCACGAGATGTCAAAGTCCAACATCTCTGTAACACACCGATCGATGGTCCGGGGAAGTAGTTTACCTTAGTCTCACCCTTGATAGCAGGTTGTTGTTCCGATCGCATGTGCACAAAACATCAAATAAATGTAGTAGCTTGTTAAGATCTCTTGTTAAGAAAGTTCACTCTATTGACCAAAAACAAATTGGAAGTTCATAAACAGATTATTCTTCCAGTGACGGTTTGCCAATCTGGGAGATATGCGCCTATTTCCACCATCAGAAACTGCAGGTAATTCAGAATAAAATCCTTCGTATGATTCTAAACTGTCCTCCACGAACCAGAATACTTGAGATCCATCGCCTGGCTGGCCTTCAGATCCTCGGCGAAAGACAAAACACGCAGTCCTGGAAACGTTCAGAGAATCCTGCCTGAGGTCGCCCCTTTCGATCATCAGACAGCTAACAAACTAGGCTTAAGTTATTGTAGTTAGGTGGGTTATCAAATTTAAATATTAAATACACTCCCAAGAGGGAATTCAATATAAAGGTTGTCCGGAATCAAATTGCACCACTTTTCAATGGCTGTAACTTTTTACCCGTTGGGTATTTTCTATTGAAATTTTGGGTGGAATTAGTTCAATGTGTATTTGTTTACGCTGTGTAAGTTTCACTAGCAGATGTGCAATCGTTGCGACGAACCGGAGTGGGAAGAACAGAAGCGGCGCAAAGAAATTTTGCGCACGTACCTCTAAAATCCGAATTTCGTGTTTTAAATCGGTACTACGAACGTTTGACCATCGATCGGAAATAAAAATGATATCTATTTGCAACCACACATACTTTCTATGTGTACACATAACCACCTTGTGTGACCACACATACTTTTCATTTGTCACATAAACTTTATTTGTGTTTCTCAGAGGGTGCTGTTTATGTGTGAACACATCAGTGTTATGTGGAATTTTCTATGGATTTTTACCAATAAATATGTGTGGATTATTTCCCGTGTTCTGAGGTCACACGATGGTCCTATGATTTTCTGGCCGGATTTAGCCTCGTATCATTACTCGAATAAGGTTTTGGAGTGGTACAAGGCTAAGGAGGTCAATTTCGTGCCGAAGTATCTCAACCCCCCGAACGCACCGGAACTGCGGCCATTTAAAAAGTACTGGGCCATTATGAAGCAGGCACTTCGGAAGCATCCTGAGAGAGTGAAATCGGAGGAAGATATGAAGAAAAAATGGATTGCCACGCAAAAAAAATTGGTCCAAATGTTGTACAGGACCTTATGAATTGCGTAAAGATAGGTTCGTGCATTTGGATATGGAATTGAAATTGGATAAAACAAACATGGGAAAACATTCATAACCTCAAACAGGTCAAATCTCTAGAATTCGTAACCTGTTTTATTAAACTCCCTGAAAGTTTGAATATGATTGGGTGAACGGGCGAATTTTGCCGAATATTTGTGTGTGTCGCAATTCGATTCCGTACACCCTTTAACATGTTATAACACAAGAAAATCAACAATTGAAGCTAGCAATAAGTAATGAAGATGTAAATCCCTTATGGCTAACCACTTAGAATACTAAATCAAATGTAAAAATAAAACAGTATTTTTAGTAGTAGTTCCTGCGACAAGATCGCTCATAGCGACCGATTAGACTGTTGGACTGAGAGTAAGAATGTTCGAATAATTCAAAACGCCAAGCCATCTACGTAATGTTCTTTATTTTCTTTCATCCACAGTTAATAAATACTTGCATCCACTTTTAATAAATAAATAAATACCTAAGCTAAGAAATCCTATGTTACACTCAACCCTCCAAACCCCCGCCCTCAGCGATGGGCTACTTTTTACAGCTCTTGGCAAAGGTACAGAACTCCGTACTGGGACAGTACACCAGATTGTTCGGGCAGGCCATCTTCGTTTTGATGAACTTCTTCGGGTTCGCTTTGAAGCACACGTAGTAGTTGTGTTTCTCAGCCGGATCAGCCATTTTGCCATTCTTCTTGCACTTCGGTGCTTTCGGTGGAGCTTCCGTCGTCGTTGTCGTCGTCGTCGTCGTCGTCGTAGTCGAGGGTGTAGTCGAGGATTTGCGCAAAGATTTGCGATTCGACTTGCTTGAGGGTCGCTTTTTGCTGTGCTTTCGCTTCGGTTTGGATCGCACCCGATGCGTTGATGAGGGGTACGTTGGCATGGTGATCGATGGAAGCATACTGCTCGACATGGTGGGTGCTGTGATGCGAATCATGCCGTCGTTTTCGGGCTCTTCGGGATACTGGGGTGGTATGCTGTTTCGGCTGAGAATTTTGAAGGCTTCCTTGGTGATCATGTCAACGTATTTGTTTATCTTATCCTGTTTCGGTTTAGTCTTCTGTGCGCTTAGAGCAAATCGAGAAAGGGTACTGGGGGTAGGAGTGGTGGTCGTTAGTTTGGCTGCTTTGCAAGATTTGTACGTAGCTGAGTCGCAAACGCGGGTTTCAGCGTTGAAGGCAGTGAATGAGGGGCAAGTGAAGGATTGGAATGCTCCGTTGTGGGGATTGCATACGTAATACTTGGTACATTCGGTCTTGTTAGGTTGCCGCGATCCGAGAGTGCAAGTCAGCACGGAGATACGAACTTCGTCTGGGTTTGCATCCAAAAGGGGAAGGATGCTGTCTTTATAGTCGTTGTAGTTCAAGGTATATCCTCCGACAGAAATGAGTTTCTTTGAGCCCGTATCTTCGAGAATTTCATCCTTTTCTTCGGAGGATTGCTCGCTGGGAGTCGGAGGTATTTCTTTCTCGGGCAGTTCGGCTGACGCTTCGTCCTCTTCATCTGAGACGGTTATTTCATTAGACTGGGAATTTTCGTTTTCGTAGCCGGCCGGACTCCGGAGGCGGTGCATTACTTGAGGTAGATTGTAGTAGGGATTGGGATATGGGAAGTTCGGCTGGTTGTTGGGGTACTGGTATGTCTGCTGGCTGTAGACTGGATAGGCCATGGGAGGTGGATACGGGTACATCGGCGGGGTGTTCGGCGCTTGTGGTGGCGGGAAATGGCTGCCGTAGGTGTCTACCATCGCCGTTTGGTAATTGTAGTACTGCGAATCGTTCATGATCTGATTGCGCAAGTTGTCGTAGATCGTGGCTTGGTGACCTAGAGTGTAAGGGTTTGTTATAGTTATTCCGATCGGTTTGGGAATAAACTGTGTGCTATTATTGGAAAGCGATGGAAACAGATGGTGGTACATCATCTTGCTCGGTTGTTCAGGGAGTCTGGTGAAATCTTGTGCTGCCGAACTGACTGAAATTGGAATGAAAATAGGCTTCACGTACATCTCTTCCATCGAAGGCTTTTGGTTTGACATCATTTGTTTGGAAATCTCGATAATACTCCGTATCACATCCTCAGACATGAAGGGAGGCTTTGGATTCGATTCTTCCGGATTTCTCTGCGGCACATTGAACAGGATTGCTCCTTCCGGGCGACTTGTGAACACCGGTTGATCCGCGAACGGTGACCTATCGCCAGCTCCTCCTGTTGGATCTCCTTTGCGCTTGATTTGAGAAGCATATCGATTCAGCTTTTTCTGTTGGTTCAAAATCGCTGTTAAATGTTCAGGATGGATCTTGCCATCCGGTGGCAGTGGGTGTTTCTTCTTCTTCTTGAGTGAAGGAGGTTCACTGCTTGTTTGTAGTGTATAATCCGCCAGGAATAGATTCAGTTCATTTTTGGACAGTTCCACATTTTCGTCGGAACTCACCATAGCTGAGGAATGTTTCTCCTCTATTTCTCCTTCGAAGTTCAAACCAATTGTCGGCCTAACATCTTCAATCATACCATCTCCACTGAATTCCTCTGTTTCTTCCACCTCATACGGAGCCGGTGTGTGATAAATGGTCGTCCGATTGTTTCCATCGCCATCCAATACAATATAATAACCTTCATTGTCCCCGTTAACGGTGGGAAGGTTCGTGATATGCTGTTGACTGATGATGGTGGTAGCCGTTGTCGATTCGGTCACTCCTTCAGTGGTGCTGCCACCGACGCCGCCATCGACGACACCCTCGCCGCTATTTTCCTGGACGCCGAAGTCGCTCTCAATGGAACCGAGTGGCGTTGTCAGTCGAACTGGGTTAACCGTTGGCCCCGTGTAGATGGCCGCCGGCAAATTGTTGATCCCGTACACGTTCTCGCCGCTCTCGTTGCCCACCTCATCCGACAGATTGCACTCCCATTCGTCACCTGGAACGATAGACGGAGCAGAGAGAAAAAGAGCGTTTGGAAGGCGCTCGTAATGAGATCCGGCGAATGGAATTTGGGTTCGATCCACAGCAAAAGCAAAATTAGCACCTCGGTGTTAGTGAGCGGCGGGGGAGAGTTGATTAGTGGGTTAGAATGATTATAAAATTGTGCTTAATTTGGCGAAATATTTTGCATGCTGGCAGGATGATATCAAATTTATTGCAGCAGCTATTGACCCATTTTAGCCGGCGTGTGTGTGGTTCCGGAGTTTGTGGACTCATTTCTGAGAAGTCATTTATACGGGTGGTTTACCATCTATGCGCTACTCGACAGCTAAAGTGATTATAGGATATTTACAATCGATTCCTCTTCGCTGTGATCATTAAGAGTTGTGGAATTTATATGGCTCTTATAAATATAAAAATAATAACAAGTTCACTCGGTCGGATAGTTCTGATCCGATCAATTCTGATGATCAATTCTCTTCATCGATTTTCTCCTTGGTTTACCAAGGTAAAACGAACGAATCTGTGGCTCTACTTGCAGCCTAGGGTCGACGTTGATGTTGACGTTGACGAAGACGTTGTTGGTTTGTACATTTTAGAATAAATACTATGGAAAATGCCGGACAATGCGTCAATCAATAACAGAAGAGAAAGGCGACGAAGAGAATCGATCAACGATGATAGGACCTTTTTAAATGTTAGGTGAGAATTATTAATCTGTCATTATAGATCATTGCACCGAATCTATTAACCTCACTTTTTTGACAGTTCAGGGAGCTTGTTTACAAGGTGTTAGAATTTGGACCGCTCAAACGAAATTTTACATTAGCTTTTTCCGGATTCTGTACGATTAGATTCAGGAAATGATGTTAAAATAAGCACTGGCGTCTGTTTTCCGGCAAGTTAAGTTCAATCGCAACAAATTCTGAGCACAAAATCTCAAACCGATCTTACCGAAAATATTCTAAGTAAACAAGCTCCCTGAACTGTCAAAACTGCATTGATGACGCCTGCATGCAATGATCTATTGAAAAAAGTGACGTTTTCGAGATTTGGCGAATCACTTAAATCGACACAGCTTTTTCATTAGGGCCTAACTGACAAACGTAAACAATGCTTCTTTCTTGAATCTGTCGACCTTGGAAACTTGCCTTATGAATCTACCACAGCCATTTCGAAGAACAAGAGTCCTTCTATTCGATAGAATTGGAAGCTAACATGGGTAGATTTTGTATTACGAGAAATTTACGGAAGAAGCCTTTGATCACGTTTGTCAGTTAGGCCCTAACGAAAAATCTGTGTCGAATTATCTTTGGATATATGTAGGGTTTTTTTTCATTAGGGCGAATCTACAATTGAGAGATTCTCTCCGGGCTCGCTCTCTTTCATTCATAAACCAATCACCTTTACGTTTTTCATTCTACTGTTTGTAGAGTATGCTAGCCAGCACTGTTCTGTTTCGATGTGTACTAAAGAATGCCTCGTAAGTTTTATAATGGCGCTGTAATGAATGAAAGAGAGCAAGCCCCGAGAGAATCTCTCAATTGTAGATACGCCCTAATGAAAAAAAACCCTAGATATGTATAGTATCCAACGTGCCACATTTTGACAAAGATTTTTCATTTGTGGCTATCTGCCAAACGTAAACACTGGCTTTTTCCGCGAATTTCTCGTCATTGAAAACTCGCCTAATCAATCCACCACTGTCATTTCGAAGAGGAAGAGTTCACCTATCCGATGGAAATTGGAGGCTCACATGGGTAGACTTTGTGCCACGAGAAATCTACGGAAGAAGCCATTCGACATGAAGTTTTGATAAGGGCTAATGTCGCACACGTAAATAATGGCTTCTTCCGCCAATTTCTCGAGAATGTCAACTCAATCATAGTGAATTACCACGATGATTGTACAGAAGAGGAGTTCCCCTTCCACAAACTAGTAACTTGAAATAAGGAAACTGAGTATATGTTACTCTGATTGTAAACGCGCTATGCTTGCAAAATAGAGTAATTATTATAAAGCTGTCCAAAGCAAAAAAACGTTGGTCAGTCCAAGGTTCAGTCGATCAAAAGTTTTCAAGATGGTACGACTGTATGTTGTAATCAACAAAATGTACGTCTAAGTGCCGAATTCAATCCATGTCATGGATATGCTTTTCAAAGCCTTTAAAATTTTCGGCACTGTTGTGCCAACGCATCTCTGCATTGTGATGGAATTTGTTTATTAAACGATGAACCAGAGTTCTCAAGTTGCAGTGAACAAACTGGTTCCATCGTTTAACGAATTGAATCAATTTGTTTTTTTTTAAATTATATGTTCGCATCGGGTCTTAAGGGAAATGAACATCCAAATGGGAAATGAATAGCCCTTCAATTACTCTAATTGGGGTAGTTCAACTTTAAACGAAACTGAGTCATTTTCAACTTAGTTTTGAGTAATTACAAACGAGCGTGTGCTTTTTGATCCGAGAATTGGTGTCTTGCTGGTGAGCGTTTTCTACAGTTGCAATAGTACTAGTCCTTACTAGTTAGTTGACATTACTTTCTAATTAATTTTTTGTAATGAATAAAGGGTGTCTCGATCAAAATTTGGTCGACTTAAATTTGACGCACTTCCTTTCATCGTGCATTATAAAGTTCTGCACACCCCTGCGTGGTACAGGACGATGAAACTTAAGTCAAGGCAGACTTTAAACAGCACCATGGACAGGAATTGTGGTGTGGCAGGTCATCTGTACCTATGGCTTGAAGAGCAACGTTTACATTGCGGCCAGAACCGTTAACCAGGAAATTTATCTGAGCGAGTGCCTACAAAAACGTCCACTGCCTTTCCTGAAGCGGCACAAAACTTTAATCAACTCACACACATTACTGTTTGACCAAATTTTGATCGGAACACCTTTTATATGTCAAGATGACACCGACCATCTTTAAAGATTGTATCTAAAATACACTGGCAACGCTTATGATCACACATGATCGCTTAATGCCTGGGACAGACAACAAAGTACACCGTTGTAGCAAGAATCAATGGGCAACTAGCGATTTGAAACAGGTTTGGAGAAAACTACTCGTTAGATGAGCTACCAAGAAGAGAAAGAAAACCAGGTCCAGTTGATCTAAAATTGGATCGGAAGGTAGTAAGCCTCATCCTTCAGAACAAATCCATGTCGATTCGTGCCTTGGCGAAAAATATACGAGCATCTCCTAAAAATGGAAGGGTGAAGGTCGAGGTGAAAAAAATTGACCAGAAGGCAAGTTTTCCTGCGGTTCAAAGTAATACATTTTCTACACCATAGGTACGATCAATACCGAAGTTAACCGTACCCGTACAGAGTGTTTGCAGAAAAAGTTGCTATCGTTATACAAGCAGCACAAGGTTTCTCGTTTGTTTGGGCCTGATTTGGCGTTAGTCCATTGCGCCAAAACCATAGTAGAGGGTGTATTCGATAAAAATGGCACACCGAAAATCTTCTGTAGCTTTTAAATCGTATGAGTAAAAAACCTAGAAATTTGAGGAGATCTTATCCATAGTGTATTATTTACATCTGCCAAGTTTCATAGTTATACATTCAGTAGTTCCAGTCATGTCGTCGAAACAAGAAATTGTCCGTGAGAAAATTTTGTGCACTCACAATCAAAATCCAGGGGCGTCCCACCGGTGGATTGCTAAAAGGCTTGGAATTGCAAATACAACTGTGTCTCGTGTAATAAGAACCTTCAAGGAGCGTCTGAGTGTCCAAAGGAAGGAAGGGAGTGGTCGTAAAAGTGGTCCAATGGACAGTAAAATGGCCAGGAAAGTCGTACAACAATTCAAGAACCGTCCAAACATGTCAATTCGAGATGTCGCTAAAAAGTCTAAGGTGTCAGTTGGTTTTGTGCAGAAAACCATGAAGCGTGCTGGGTTACATGTTTACAAAATGCAAAAAGCCCCAAACCGGGATGAAAAACAAAACATCACTGCGAAAACCCGCGCCCGGAAACTTTACACGAAGCTGTTCACCAAATCCGGTTGCATCGTGATGGATGACGAAACATACGTCAAGGCCGACTTCCGTCAACTTCCTGGGCAAGAATATTTCGTTGCCAAGTCGAAGTTCGATGTTCGAAAGAAGAAACTATCGAAATTTGCAAAGAAGTTTTTAATCTGGCAGGCGATTTGCGGATGTGGTGAAATAAGAGCTCCCTTCATCACTTCCGAAACAATAAACGGTGCGATTTACACGGAAGAGTGTCTTAAGAAGCGTCATATGCCATTCATTAAGAAGCACAAAGGATCAACTTTGTTTTGGCCTGATCTAGCATCCTGCCACTACGCTCGAAACGTATTGGAGTGGTACCGAGCCTACGGAGTCAATTTTGTGCCAAAGGATATGAACCCACCAAATTCACCGGAACTTCGTCCAATTGAAAAATTCTGGGCAATTATGAAATCGGAACTTCGCAAACATCCCAAAACTATAAAAACAGAGCTAGAATTGAAGAAAATTTGGGTAAAAACAACAAAAACACTGGAAAAATCGGTTGTACAAAATTTGATGGGTGGAGTGAAAAGGAAGGTGCGGGCATTCGGGATGGGAGACGAAATTAAATAAAACAAATGTTGTAAATCAAAACTCATTAGTAGTTCTTCATTCCCTGAAAATTTCAAGAAAATCCGATAATCAGTTTAATTTTGATGAGTATATATGTGTGTGCCATTTTTATCGAATACACCCTTTATCAGTCGGATATCACTTCAATAAACTTCCGGTTACTATGTTGAATTTTCTTTGATCAATTTGCGGTCTGGAACTAAATTGTTGGGCATAAAATTTTCCAAAAGAATCTTAGAATTTTTGGTACTTGGATACTAGTAATGCCACCTAGCGTTGAAAAGTGAAACCGTTGTTCCATGCTGTTTTGGCCAGACCTCGCTTATTGCCACTACGGAAAAATGGCTCAGGAATGGTATACCGAGAATAGTGTATCCTAAAGGGTTTGAGCTGTTTAGTGGAATACCTGCAACTAGAAATAAGCAGAAAAATTAGTATTTTTCATTTAATTTTAACTACCTTTGCTTATCTTGACAGATACGCGTATTACTCGTATAACTCGAAGTCGAGTTAATAGTACGAGACACTGAAGAAGTCTGCACATTGTAGACGAAATAGGCGTAGCTGTCAAGATAAGCAAAGGTAGTTGGATGTAAATGTAAAATACTAATTTTTCTTCTAATTTCTAGAGAATAGTGTGCAAATAGTACCCAAGGATAAATACCCTCCAAACTTGCCGGAACTGCGCCCAATTGGAAAGCGATATACGCTCAACATCATTTATTTCACAATATCTGGGACAGTTTCTGAAGGTTCGCAAAAAGGGTGACCTAACTGTGTGCGATAACTGGCATGGGATTATGTTGCAGCAAAACGCGGATTCAGGAGAAGATTCCAACCGAAACAATCACGAGAATGTGCGGAGCACTCTGAGACGCAAGGGAATCTCTGAGAAAATCGTCGGTCTCTTCGAAGCTCAGTACGAGGCCTTTTCGTGCAGAGTGTTGCACAACGGGGTCCTTGGGTGAGGTAAGGTTTTATACTATCGACACTATTGTTACTCATCGTAATCGACGAGATACTGGCAGGAGCAATTGATCGTAAACCAAACCGCGGGTGCAGCTAAATGACTTCGAATTGGCTGATGATGTTGCACTTAAAGCTTCTATCCCGGAATGTCCCGGAATGAAAAGAAATCCGGGATTCTCTCATTTCTCGGGGTTTCATTAATCCCTGTATTCCGATGCCAAAATAGTAGAAATATTTCTATATAAGTCAAAGGTATACGGGAAGAGTGATTCCTTTTGTTACTGGCAAGGAATGGTATTGGGTTCGAATCCTATCTTAAAAAAACCTACGTTTTTGCGAGTTTGAGTGACCTAAACTCAAATTTGGATAGTTTGAAACAGCCGTGTTGGAATTATTTATTGCATTTATCCAACACTACAAGCTGAAGCAAACAATATTCACGGCCGACGCAAATCTCTGATATTTGTGTACCGCTCGTTCGCTAAAATCCGTTATAGGAGGCGTAACTTAGTTGTTGAGTAACTTTTTCGGCTTTGGAGTCGAAGATTAATGAATATCATTCATTAATTTATTGTCACATGCTATCAGTTTACCCGAAAAGGAAATTCACTTTCTTGCATATTTGAGTTGTATGTAATTAAACACGAGGGAGCTTTAACGCACGTGTTTTGCAATGTTCGCTGGGATTTGACGTTCATGTATTATTAGAGTGGTTTTTATTCATATTTTCCACTCTTCATTCCCATAATGCCTATTCAGTGAAGTGCTCGCAAAAAAATCGTCGTGCTCTCCAGTGAGTCCTGATTCATAATTAATATTTTGTAAGTCGGCATGTAAATTATCTCTAATATACAACAGAAACAACATTATTTTCAAATTACAATTGAATGCAGACGTTCGGCAGTATTCTACGAAACTATTAACTAATGGTGAAAAAGCGCAAATCTCCAAAAGTTTACATCAGCTTTCGTGTAAGCGATCATCTACGTTTCGGAGATGTTCTAAAGCAAGATCGAAAAGTCGTTACAATTTTTTGACAATCACCGGTGAAAATTGGAATCTTGCAAGATAAAACATCGCAGCTCATCAAAAACCGCTGCAATTGCTTATTGATGTCACAACAAGGTGGAACAGCACTGAAAAAAAATGCTCGAACGATATATACGTGTCTATGAATGCATCAAAGTGACATTAACAGAACTTGGCATTCGAATCCACTGAGGGACAAAGGCGTGCAGAGTCTGCAAACCCTTTTGGATGCTTTGCAACCATAGTGTTTGAAGCGATAGGCAGACAACTAAACTTAAACAGCAGAATAACACAGCTTTCGCATTTACAATGAGCTATATGACGACAGAATCTGTTCGCGAGGAAATAAGCAACTTGTAATTGAAGTTTCTGAAATTTTTGACAAATAAGCATATGAGCTCAACAAGTGAAATGCCAACGACTTCCAGGTCGCAGATGATTAAATTTCTGAAAGACACTAACTGGTAACTAGAAATGGTAGATTGTAAAACTTGCGTGTCACCAAATTCAGGTAATTTCTTCGTTTCACCCGGAGGAACTTACTCTCCAGCAGGAACTGGAGATTGCTGTTGAAGAATATTCCGAAAGAAATCGCTCAATTGAATCAGCAGACCGTGGAAAAATGATCCATAAGGAAGCCATGCTGTACAAACTTACCGAAAAGTTGACGAGCAATCTGCAAAACCTTTTTGACAACTAATCCATCAATCCGATCTCTTCAAACAGCGATTCGGCAAATTTTTCAGTGTACTTACATGTTTGAAATCAATTTTTAAGGAATTCGTAATTTTTCATGGTTTTGAATAATAATTGAGTACACATCGACCGTTTTTCTCCATTTGTTAATGCTTATTTCATATGACTTATGCTTAAATAAAACGCAACTAACATTGTGTAGAAAATTTATTATTTTCCCGGGATCTCGGGATTTCCCGGGAAATAGAATTTATATTTCCCGAGTCCCGAATGCCGGATGCCGAAAACAGCCGGGAAATGGAAGCTCTAGTTGCACTACTAGCCCAACGACGCTCTGGTATGCAGAGTAAGCTTGACGACCTTGCCGAACGTTCTTTATCGACAACGTCAACAAGACCAAATCGTTGGATTTGAACACGGTGACTATACGGTAGCTGGGCAAACAGTGGAGAATGCTCAACGCTTCCAATATTTTGGTAGCGAATTGGCATCCGACGGCGGAGCGGAGATCGATATAGATGCAAAGGCGTCTTTTGCTAGTTTAAGGAACTTATGGATACAAGCAGATCAGTGAACGTACCCTGTGTAATGTGTGCTGCTAAACGCTACACAGACAGAAGAAAACATTTAATTTTCTGTGTTATCTAATGCACATAAAGAGAATGCTAGATTTGGCATTAATGAATGGGATCTTTCATGTTAATTTAAGCCAGATAACGCTGAAATCAGGTTTGTTAAATGCAATATTGTTGTTGAATGCAATAACGTTTTTTACACTTGCATTGGCTTGCAATTAAACGAGGGGAAATTTTAAACGCTTGTTAATATTCATTATTTTTTTCAGTGTAGTTAAACGTGGTGTGATCAGTGAAACAGGTGTTAATCAACAGATACCTGCTGTTCAAAAATCGAGCTTGGTGGCCTCACAATCGGATCTCCAATTCTAATCTCCATCCTCGGTGTCATCAGAAGTCGATAGCAAGTGAAATTCCGAAACGGAAATGGGGCTAGATCGGCCGCACGATAAGAAGGAATGGAAACGAAATCTACAAGCAAACTTTAGACTGGAACCCAGCAGAACTACGCGGCAGGGCCAGACCCAGGGGCTTATACACTGAAAATTTATTTTCGTAAGTTAGTTTTCACTCATTTCGTAAACATGAATTTTGTACATAGAACCAATGTCTCGTAAATTGTATGAAACATTCATATTGCTTATCATCTAATAAAATGCTATCATTACGCTTTTTTTTTACAATGCACGGAATTAATTTTCTGAAGACCAGCCAATCGCTGCTTCTCGTCGGTCGTACTCATAAATGTTTGTGTTCCAGCTGGGATGATGGGAAGCATTAATTTATCCCAAAATAGAAATGAAAGCGCTATCGAGAGTTAGAACCTCATGCAATAATCAAGTAACTTCTCATAAGTCAACATGGCCTAGTGAGATCAACAACGGACTCAATAACAGCTCTTCCTGGAAATGCAGGATCAAATCCCATGTCACGAATAACTTCTCGTAGTTGCGCTTTTTCTTTTTCAATTATATTTTGAGCCGATAAAGTAGATCTGTCAGTCGTCCATGCAACCACCAGAGAGACGCTTCTTTTTTTTATTGGTAATAAATTACTCGTAGCTCTTTGTATTGTTTTATTTGAATGATCGAATGTTCTTTCTTTGCCAACAAATGCTTAGCGCGTGTGACAGTTGCGTGTGTTACATTAAATGCGAAGTTAGCTTTTTAAAAAATACAAATCAGTTTCGTTGCAGAATACAACGAACAGATTTGTTAGTCCTACCTTCGATTTCGTAGTTTAAACGAATATTAATTTTCAGTGTGGCAGCGTAACCTCAATAAATGAAGCCGATCTGGCAACAGGTTTCGGATGGAGATCTTTTCGGCTCTTTGTATCACCCGGGGTACGCAGGATCATTAGGTAAGTAAGTTGTATTGATGGACGACGAAACCTAAGTAAAGATGGATTTTGGGCAGCTTCCCGGGTAAGTGTTTTATGGCTGATAAGTTGCTGTGAATTCGAAACGCTTAGAAAAAAATAATTAATTTGAACGAGCGTGTAAAACTTCTCTTAGTTTAATTCCAAGCTAAAGGAGACGTAAACAACGAATTTTTTTGCAATCTTTCATGCTACATACAACAATGTTTGCAATCTTTCATACAACAGACTAGATTAAGGCGCTATCTGGCTATAATTTACACGAAATATCCCATTATTTTCATCCAAATCTAGCATTGCCTATATATGCATTAGATAACGCAGATAATTCAATGTTTCTTTTTATCTGTGAGACGCGTAAAATTTCACCTTGTTCCATTGCAAGCCAAAGCAATTGTAAACAACGTAATTGTTTGAAATCTTCCATACAACAAACCTGGTATCAACGATATCAGGCTTAAATTTACATGAAATATTCCATGAATTTATGTCAAATATAGCATTCCCTTTATGTGCATTAGACAACACCGAATATTAAATGTTTCTTTCAATGTAGAAAGTTTCAGATTTGACAAGCGATTGCCAGCTTCGGACAAAAAACTCAAATTTTCGATAAAAATGAATCTCGAAAGAGTGTCTGAAAAAACGCATTCCACCCTTCAACAAAGCACCCAAATGCCATGTGAAGTTTTGGCCAGATTTGTTTGATTTTCATCAAAAAGAACCTCAATCATTGCCCTCAATTTCACCCAAATCGAGATATATTGGGCAATTAGTCAGCGGAAGATGAAAAACACTGAAAAAGTGACTCGGAATGCCGCGGATATAAAGAGATGGTTAAACAAATAATCGCTCAAGTTGACAAACAGAGTGATGCGAGGTATTTTAAAAAAAGTTCGACATTTCATCAAAACCAAAAGGGAATCAGAATTAAAAAGAGCTGAAGAAGCTAATATCCGATTGAAAAAGCTGTTGCGACGCACATTGTTCGCCATTGTTCCATATAAATCAAAGAGCCAGGGCAGTTCCAAGAACGGGAATTTATCTGAAAGTAAGTTTCACTTCATGACCACACCAGAACATGCGTAAACAACGAAATCGCTTGCAATATTTCTAACATCAAACTGGATTAAGGCGTTATCTGGCTTAAATTTATAAGAAATATCCCATGAAGTTATGCCAAATCTAGCATTTCATTTATGAGCATTAGATAACGCAGACAATAACATGTTTCTTTCAAACGGTGTGCAGTCGAAAGATACGTCACCTTGATAACAGGGTGGATTTAATCTGAAAGGACCTCAGCCCACTCAATCGCCCAATTGAAAAATATTGGGCAATCATTAAGCGGAAGCCGAAAAATACCGAGCTGAAAAAAGACTGAAAGTTGACAAACAGAGTCATTCGAGGTATTTCAAGAAAAGTTCGCCATTTCATCAAAACCAAAAGGGAATCAAAATCTTTTAGCTGAAAAAGCTAATATTCGATTGAATAAGCTGTTATATAACGCACAATGTTTGTTGGGTTCTTAGCATTCACCGAAGTTTCATATAACTCAAAGAGCCAAAGAAGTTCCAACAGCGGGAAATTTAATAGATCAAGTCGGCAATTGTTTAGATCATTCTTAACTCTATATCTTCACATCGTTATGACTTTTGAAAAAAGTCACTACAGTTTTACTTCATGGCCATACCAGAACCATACCACTTCACGATATAATCCTGTACAAATGTCCAGCTTATTATTTTTTACAGTATTTTACCCCAAACAAATCCAGTGCTTATTAATGTTACCTCAATACTTCTCTCTACAAACGGAATCACATTCAACCCAACTCCTTTGTACACGAAAAAATCCACTCTAATCCTCCACCACCATCTTCAAACTGTCTCCGAGAGTCTCACGCTTGGTGTTGAACCCATTATCGGAAGCCAACGAACGTGCAATCTCGGCAGATTGCATATTAATCACGACATAACCAGCCTCTCACTGTTACAGAACTCCAGTTGGCGACGGAGCGGCATCATTTTGCATTCCGTTTCTGCATATCACCACCAATCGTCGCATGGCGTATCATTTTTCTCAGCTCTGGAAAGCCATTTTCACAACTGTGTAGTTCCGTTTTTCTCCATTGGCACCGGTTCCGACGAGTTCATCAATGCAATGCACTTGGCGGGCGCGCGCGTGCTGTTTGTTGTTTGCGCCTCTGTTCAGGTCTATCACTTCAGGCCGTTGCGCGCGATTTTATTTCTAATGGATCCAAACAGCAGCACATTTCATGCATTATCAGTTTAAGGCTTTTTGTTATGTGTGCAACCACCGCCAACCACCCCCATTCATCACCGTCTGTTATTATGGCACTTTTTTTCCCCCGATCAAAGTCGACCTCCACCAATCGTCTTTTCTTCTCTCATAGTTGCATCAAAACATGGTGTGAAAATAACAACGGTGCACTTTGGTTTCACTTTCAGTTTTTGCCATGACGACCGACCTGTCGACGTCGGCTTGGATCAAGCGTACGGTTTTTTTTTTCTAGTTAGGGAGGTTAGTTTGCCGAACTGAGTTTTAAATACTTAGCAG
Organism: Aedes japonicus; assembly: GCA_034211315.2. Classification (NCBI taxonomy): domain Eukaryota; kingdom Metazoa; phylum Arthropoda; class Insecta; order Diptera; family Culicidae; genus Aedes; species Aedes japonicus. The sequence continues at coordinate 36,785 of JASCZW010005461.1, read as the reverse complement.
GTGAAGCGAGAAATGGATAGATGGAGCAGAATGCGAGCGAGTGAAGGATGAAGAGGATTAAGGAAAATGAATCAACATAAGCCACCGTAGGACAGAAATAGAGCTTAGAGCTTAACTCACCAGGCAAAACACAGGTCTTAAGCTGTGGTTCATAGATTTTCCCCTTGTCGCACTTTGTCGGAATCCAAACGTGCGTTTTCGACGGCAGCAACACGCATCGGAAGTACTGATCGCAGCGGGTTGCATGAGGTCAGGTTTGTTCGGACAAGCTTCACCTAAGACAGTGACCACCACTGCCGTGAAGCTGCAAACCAATAGTAGCACCTTCATTTTCTGTTTTCCTGAACCAATTCTTCCACGTATCCCACCGTATGTTCTAATCAATCAGTTTTCGCTTTCTTCTATTTCAACATCCAGCACAACAGTGTTTGATTAGCTTCACTTTCCACTCATAGCACTGTGCTCCATAATCCCATTCCGAGTGGCTGGAATCAGAACACGTAAATCAACCAGTCACGTTGTGCCAATATTGTGCTCCAATCTCCGCTGCTTTCGTTTCGTCGATTCACACTCACTGCCACCGGAAGAAAGGCGTTAAATATGTTTTTCTTATCCAAGCGATAATCCGTTACCGGAATCGCCGTAAGGAGAGATGCGCGCGCCCGCACCCTCTCGCACGCAGAATCCACAGAACGCGTGCGTCGAACTTTTATTTGGATCGCCACCAAAACCCGAAAATCGTGCACGGTTATCCTCTAGATCCAACCGAACTCGATGATTGAACTGATGCGCGGCTCCGAGACAGGTTGAACTGATGCGCGCCGAGTTTGAAATGGAAATGAGTGAAGATTTCCGAAATATGCCTCACCCAGCTTCCACGCTGCGTTTGTCGGGAGGTGGTTGATTGTTGAGCAAATCGGAAGCCCGGAGCTGGCGATAGAAATTGTTTGCTTTTCTTTTTAGCATCGATTGAAAATGGGGAGGTGAGCCCGCGCACACCGCACAGAAGCCGACCTCGACCGAGATGTGTGATTCGATCGGTGCGGCGATTTGATGAATTATAATAAAAGGGGGAAGCTGCGGCGGCTTAGGGGTGTCCAAGATCTGGATCGGTCAGGTCAATCTCGGTTCTGGAGAAATCATCGTGATGCTTGTGCCTTTTTCTGGTTTTAGAGCAAAAGAAAGGTGATCAGCATGAATCAACACTAGAGGGTACGAGGCTGAGTTTGTGCCATCGAATCAATTAGCAAGTTGATGCGATCTAGCCAAAATAGTACATCAGGTTTCTATGATTTTGCCGCAATTTTGCAGAGATCTTATCTCGATTTTTGGGGCGACCTTCAATCATGGCGCGGCTGTGAGGGTTGTAATTGTCATGTCAATGTATGGGAGTTTTATGCGGATTCGAATTTTATAGAAAAGCATTACTGCAATTCATTATGGTGGAGGTCACTTGAATACAAAAATGACCTCCATCATGACTGATTTGCATCGCCACTTTGAATCATTGAAGCCATAAACCACACAGTTTGAAAGAAACATATAATTTTCGGCGTTATCCAATGCACATCGAGGGAATGCTAGATTTGGCAGAAATTAATCGGATATTTCATGTAAATTTAAGCCAGATGACGCCTGAATCTAGTTTGTTATTTGAAAGACTGCGAACATTGTTGTATGGCGCATGAAAGATTGCAAACAAATTGAAGAAATCGCTTTCTTCGGCTTGATATTAAACGAGGGGAAATTTTACGCGTAAGTTAAAATTCGTTATTAACGTAGGACTATGTTTCTCTTTTCTATACCGGGTGGCATTCTAAAATTTAAAAAAAAATGAGAGCGTTACGCAGAAGTGAAAGGTTTTGAACGCTTTTACCCCTCGTTTGACTGAACAGAATGACTTCATTCATACGCCATTTGATCAGAAAAAGCTCACAAATTTTTTGCATTGAAATTTGAAAGTAGTCCCATTAGTATAAGTAGTTCAATTATTCAATTCAAAATGACCTACTTTTGCTGCCATACAAATTTGCATATCAACAGGTTGAAAAGTATGTTTTCCCTAACACGGTCGTAGGAAACGGGTAGCAAATGTCTTCTTCTTCTTCAAAATTACTTTGCTTTGATGCCGGTTTCTGATTTTTCAATTGTGGCCCTTCCAGTGTTGCCACAGGTACAGATTTATCTGCACAGAAAAAAATATTTAATTTTAACAATCGTGTAAAATATCCCCTCGTTCAGATCCAATCTAAAGGAGGCGTAAACAACGAAATTGTTTGCAACTTTTCATGTGCCATACAACAATATTGGCAATCTTTCATGCAACAGGCTGGATTCAGGCGTTATCTGGCTTAAATTTACATGAAATATCCCATTATTCTCTGGCAAATCTAACATTCCCTTTATGTGCATCAGATAACGCAGAAAATTCAATGTTTCTTTTTATCTGTGTGGAAAGGTACAGATTTTTTGGATTTTTTTTTTGTACAGATAACAGATTTTTGAGCAAGTAGTGCGTGGCGACGACGATTCCAAAATGGACAATTTCGCCAATGTTCTGAGTTCCGAGGAAGCTTTGTCAACCCAGGCGGAACTGAACATTTCTGCGTGGGTAGTGGAAAACAACATTTCCTTCAACTTTATTAACAAAGGGTTTGAAGGGTTTGCGTCTGATGGAGCTACAGTAATGATGGGGGATTCAAATTCAGTGATGTGATTGTTGAAGTCAGATTGCCCGGATATGGTTGTTGTCAAGTGTACTTGACTGCACACTGGCTCTGCTCTGTGTGCTAGTTATGCTTGCGAAAAACATCCAGACTACATGGAACATCTTCTGAAGGACATCCTAGGTTCATATCAAACAAACCAAAGCGAACTAGTGAATTTCAAATGATTCAGGATATTCTCGACCTTCAACCGTTGAAAATGTTACACCAATCGGCTACCAGATGATTGTCACTAGAGACGTTGGTCAAGAGTTGTCATTCTAGGTATTCCGAGTTACTTCTGTTTTTCAAATTCCACTCCAAAATCAAACCAAATACCACCACATTTGCAAAACTCGATGACCAAGCCGTTGCTGCTCTTTTTGGATTACATTTTACCTCATATCAACAGGCTTAATAGATTGTTCCAGCCCGAAAGGCCGGAGTTCACAATGTTGTACGAAGCACTAAAACACTTTTTCTTGATGGTTCTTACAAATATTCGTGAAGAATCATACGTGACGTCATAGTGCAGCGGTAACGCCAGAGATTTAGAAAATCACCTGAAAAGCGGAAATATGATTTATGTTAGGCTAGCAGCGGAAAAAGCGATGACATCGATGGATAGCGAAAAACAAAACATTTTTCGGGGCATATGTCGAAGTTTCTTTGTGGAACTGGTGAAGCAGCTGCAGAAACGGTTTGATATCGACGATTGAATTGTATTGAAGGCTGCAACATCAATACCGTGTTGAACCCAAGAAACTTTGCCAATCTTTCCAGCATTAGCGTGGCTTTCCCCGGTTGCTATGAAGAAAATTCACAAACACTTGGAGCACGAAATTCGAGCACTGAAGCTCAAAATAGCACGAGATGCATTTTGCCTCACTCTTCAGCCACTGTTGAAAGGATCTTCTCACAGTATAACAACAACAAAACAAAGCTGATGAATCGGCTCGGCGATGACACAATGAACTCCATTTTGAAATCTAAGGACCTCATCAAACGGCGGGGTGGGCGGACAAACATGATTCTAACTCAAAACATCTCGACTACATATTTTGTAAAAAATGTATAAGCATCATCGTCCGAACGATGTTTAGTGATACATGTTGTTACAAGCTGACACATGCACATTTTTTTCAGAGCTGAATTTTGACTCAATAAAATAAAAACATTTAGAGAACGTGTAAACATGACTTTCATTCCGGTGCAGATTTTTGGTACAGATTTTCCTGCGATGAAGTACAGATAAAAAAGATTTTTTGGCTACTCCCTTCTCCCTCCCTTCTTTCTTGGGTATGCTATCAACACTAATATATAGCCGCGGGTGAACGAAATTGGTTCAGTTTTCGTTTTCTCGCGATTGCGTGTCCAGCTAGAGACATATCGCCAGCTCTTGCCAGCTTGTTAGCGGTGGCAAGCCAAAAGGCAGCTTTGCAAGTGTGCGCAAGTTTTCCCGCTCGACCTGTTGCCGTGGCAATGGGTCGTAAAAATCAACACGTGGTGACAACCACGCCAACGGCATCAGCTCCTGCAAACACACCGAAACCGAGTTGCTCCAAGCGACAACGGCATGACGACGACGGGCTATCGGATACCAACGCCCGATTACTAGCGAGCAATCAGTTTGCTGCGCTCCCGGTGGATGAAGGTGCCCCGTCAAAGTGCGCCAACTGCGGCGCTAACCACGAAAGCATCAACCGAGCCTGTCCAAAACGAGCGGAGTATTTGGCCATCCAAAGAAGGCGTCCACCAAGTCACTGCCTGGTCAACGCCGCCCGCCACCTCGAATGGACGAGGAGAACTTTCCGACGCTCCGGTACCAAGCGCCGAATCTACCACCAGTTCCATTGAACCATCGCCATGCAAACCGCCCGTCAGCATCCGTTCAGCAACGATTCGCGGCTGCCGCTGCCGCCCCCAAGCCGGCTTCTCCGCCAGGCTGGGCAATCCGAGCAGTACCTCCACGCAACCACCCGTCGATGGACAGCTCTACGACTTGGAGCAAATGGTCGAGTTCGTTCAAGAGCTCTACCGCCAACTACGTTCCTGCCGCTCTAAGGAGGAACAGCTCAAAGCCGCCACATCCGTGACGATGAAATTCCTAGGTAAGCATGGACCGTAATCGCACCATCAGCATCCTCAATTGGAATGCTTGTTCCATCCGGAACAAAACATTTGAGCTCGGTAACTTCCTTAACAGGAAGGCCATCGACATCGAGAACTCAGCATCTTCATACCCGGGTACCGGATTGTGTGACTTGATCGAAGCGGCTCTAATGGAGGAGGAGTTGCGATCGCCCTGCGTAACAACATCAACTGCCACATGCTTCCAAGCTTCCAGCTGCAGTCTATTGGAGTTGAGGTCAAATCTGCCGTCGGCCCTATCAGCATCATCGCGGCCTATTGTCCCAAGCAAGCCAGTACCACCAACGGAACAACAACGGCCCTACGAAACGACATCCGTAATCTGACTCGGAGGCAGGGGAAGTTCATCATCGCCGGCGACATGAATGCGAAACACGAAACCTGGGGGAACACCCGGCGGAAACGGAACGGAATAATTCTGCAGGAAGACCTGGAAGAGGGACATTACACCGTCAGGGGCCCGGATACACCCACCCGATTAAGCAGATCCGGGGTCCATTCGACAATCGAAATCTTCCTCACCAACATGGGGAACAACATCGCCCTGCTGGTTGTGCACCAGGGGCTCAGGTCGGACCATTATCCGCTGGTGGCCGATGTTGGCTCCTCGGTCAACCGGCATCGAATTACCAGACGGAACTACCATCGCGCCGGTTGGGAGAGGTTCCGACAACACCGGTTGACAGAACAACATCGATTTCACCGTGGCACCGTTGATTGGTTGATGACATCGAACGGCAGCTGCAGGGCATCGAGCAAGCGATCTCCCCGGCCCGGGAGCAACATGTACCGGTGATAGATCAGGTGAGCAACTCTGTACCCATTGATGGACCCACTAAAGAACTGATACAATTGCGCTAACGCCATCTCGAAGACAATACCAGCGAACTGGTTTGTCAATCGCCAAAAAGTCACTGCAAACGAGTGACAAAAGATATGAAGGCCAGAATTGTGGACCATAAAAATTACAATTTAGCCGACAAGATCCGCCTCTTCCCAGATGGTGCAAAGCCGTTCTGGAAGTTGACCGAAACTGTAAAAACTCATTGCCACGGCACGTTCCACTGTTGATCCACATTAGACAGCAATGGCTCTGGGGATCGATCGATAACTCTGCAGAAAAGCCTGTCTACGTCACAAAACTTATCGTCAGTCCGTCACGAAGCTGCCGTTGGCGCGCGTAGCCCACTGACTGTCTATAAGCCTCAACGACTTCACGGAGGAGTTGGAGATCTCAGCTGATAAATTGTTGACTTATATCGAGGCTCATACATACATAGATACATTTGTTTGCTCAACATCTTATTCAGGATGGGACCCATAATCAACAATGGGACGCCACAATACTCGGTTTGTGGCGCAGGTCTCTCAACCGCAAGGCACGCCCATGCTCGCCAGATCACGCTCCACCTGGTCCGCCCATCGTGCTCTCTGCGCTCCACGCCTAACGGCGCGCGCACTTTACCGGATCGGTAGCGAACACCAGCTCTGCAGGGTTGTTGTTCGGCACTCCCGCAAACGATGCCGCTGCCCACCGTATCCTTCCGGGTTCGGTTCCGCCTACCAGCATTTGTACTTTGTTTTCGACGCATTCACCACCAGTCTGACCTGTTTGCGTTTCAGGCGGGTGACAGCTCTGCCATCGTTCCAAATGTTCATGATACCGCCCATGTCGTCCACAAAGCACGCAAATTGACCAGATTGTGAAAATCGTACCCAGTTGTTGGCCCTGTTTGCTGTCAATTTAGGTGAAGAATAGTAGGCAGAGAGTCCGTCACCTTGTCGCAGAACGCGACGAGATTCGAATTAGCTGGATAGTTCACCCGAAACTTCAGCGAGGTGTGGCAGACCATTCTGCCTTCGACCCACTCCCGCAGTGGCATGTTAGGCAAAAGTAACGTCCTGGTTCTATAATGCTCACCTTTACCCATGCCCTTACGTCAATTTTCATCATACACTTGTTCTATTTCCACCCATCGTGTTAATTGGACGGAACTTTCAACACCTTTTCTTCATATCTTCATGCTAGCAAAATTATTACTGTCCACTCTTTGTGCCGCATGGCGATGAGCGAATTTTCACATCATAATCGTTACTCCATGCACGAATAGAAAACATAAAAGAGAGTATGAGTTTTTCTTGGCGACCGCTCTAGTGACTACGACGCCATCGTACTGACGGAAACGTGGCTGCGGAACGACGTGAGCAATGCTGAGTTGGTCATTCATTATAATATCTACCGATGCGCACCGAAGTAATGCCACATTATCGTTACAATGATTGAGGTGGAACGCTCATTGCCGTAAAAAACTTGGCGGCACCCAGGCATTTTGACCGGCGGACTCGCTCGGAACAAATTGCTGTGGAACTTGTCTCTTCCGACTAGATTCATGGCGAACTTACTTGAGGCCCAACAGTAGAACCCGGCAGATACGTCGCATACCGGACTGTGTGCAGCAAATAATTAATAAAGCAGCCTGCGGCGATTCTGTGATGATTGTTATGACTAAAAATCTGCCTCATCTACTCAATCCACTATCAAGCCCCGAAAGTATTCACGCAACCACGAAGGACCTCGATTTCGATTTCAACCGATGCGACTACGATTCAGTTTTTGAAGATCTACGTTCACTGAACAAGGAGGAAATTTTTCACGGTGCCAACGTCAACGCTGCGGTCGCCACAACCATAAGACACTGTCCTCCAGGACGCGGCCACGCTGCTTGAACAAACAACACAGAATACCGAACTTCGACATCGGCGTAACGTTCTCCGCAAAGTCATCGGTTTCATCATCATCGAAAAGCTGAAACAGCTCAATTTCTTCGCAGGGCTCGAGGCTGAATACGCTGAATGTGTATCTTCTTCTTCGTGGAGTATATTTTCCGAATCTGCGATGAGTGTTAAGGTGTATCCTCCTCTTTCTGGCGCTGTTAAAGCAGAAAAGACACACAATCGATACTGCGAATTTCATCGATGGCTCAACCAGTCGAGGCCTCAATTTCATTCCAACTTTTCGCTGATTTTCAAATCTGTCTACAACGCTGACTCTCCGCCGAGTTCTCCGGAGTTGCTGAATTTTTTGCCATTTTTATGTTATACAATTTTCGTGTCCAACCTTCACCGTAGCAGATGTCACTAATGCACTGAGCACTGTTGACCTTTCCGAAGGTCCAAAGGCTACCTCCTGTTTTAATTCGTCGATGTGCTGAAGTACTTGCACCCCCTGTGTGTTGGCTATTCAACCTGTTGCTATCTGAGACTACCTTTAGTAAATCGGAAACATCCATGACGTAAAGGATTATCGAGCTATTTCGATTTTTTGTTGTACAGCCAATCCGCTTGAACTTTGATTCACGAGAGAATGTATTCTGCTGCTGTCGCATCATCTCGCAATATCAAAGCACGGCTTCGGGAAGAAGATTGCCATGCTGCAAGCGCAAACTCGGCGTTGGGATATGTTGCCGTACGCACTGAACTCCAGTTCGGAAAAGCGCCGCCAAGTTTGACAGTATTTACGTAGACTTTCCCAAGGCGTTGACCAGCACCATTGATAACAGGTATCTTTCCAGAACCGCGACCTTTCGAACGTGCTTTCGTTCCGTTGGTGACCCAAACATCCTCCGTAGCTGCATCGTCCAGATTCTCGAAGAAGTCCCGATAATTTGCGATGGCGCAAGTAGCACAGAACTAAAATCCATTGGTTCTCCGCTAGATTCGCACATCCAGTGAGGAACGCGTAGTGATCATCATCGTCATGCTGCTCCACGTGGTTGATTGTGTGTTGCTTAGCGCTACCGCTTTTGGTTGCTTGGTTACAGGTCCGCTTCCTTTCGCAGCTTTCCATGCTCGAAATTTTTCATGATCTACCTTCTGGTGGCTCAACTCTTTGCAGAAGAAACGACCGATCCTTTTCGCGCTTGGAATCTTGCATACAGAACGGTTTCGGAATCCTCCTCGTCACCTTTGCGCTGCTTCTTTTTCTGCCACTCGTCAATCAGCTTACCCTTCACCATGTTCAGGGTCACATCATCCTCCGGTCGGGCTTCGAGAGCGGTTACCACCGTCTCGTACTCCTCCGGCAGACTGCTGAATAAAATGGCGACCAGCCACTGATCATCCAGGATTTTTTCCGGTTGCAAATTGTTGAGCTTCTCAAACAACTCCGCCATCTTCGACACGTGCACTTCCATATCTCCGTGTTTCTCCAGGCGTAAGCTGCAGATTTTCCGCATCACAGAAACCTTCGTCGTCAGCGTTTTCTTCACATGGAACGTTTGCAGAGCTTTCCACGCTCCCGCCGCCGGTTTCGCCTTCCTTATGTGGATTAACTGGTTGTCCTCCACGGCCAATCGGATCGATGCCAGCGCTTGCTCATCCTTGGTCTTCCACACGCTCGTGACTGGTTCCGGTTTCGCATCTGCTACAGCCGTCCAGTTGCCTTCCTTGGTCAGCAACAGCTTCATTCTGAAGCTCCAATTATCGTAGTTGGAGCCATTAAGCTTCGAGAATGACACGAGCCTTTCTCCCATCCCGGTGGATCTTGAATAGCTATTTTTTCTTACCGGTTCCAACTCCGCTAGCTAAGGCCCATATCTATTGGCAGGAGACAATCGGACTGGACTTCAAAGAACTAGACTACAATCAGAAACGTCTTTATAAATCGGATGTTGAAGTAAGACTAATGAAAATTGAAAATGTCATTGTGCAAAATGTTGCTTTGATTAGTTATGGTACGCCAGCTGCTGGGCACTTACTCGACAGTGACGGACTGCAAGCTAAGCTATCCCCAACGAACACATCGCTGCCGTAACCACTGCGCTGAAGGCTTTTGCCGATGCTAGGATTTATACGCCGAGAAATGCATCCGAGTTTCCGGTGCTGTGTATGCATTGAAGCCAACAATTAACGAACGCACGTTCGAAGCGTTTCATGAATACTGTTGTTAAAATCTGGGCACCTCATCACGCAGTTCAAAGCACATCGCATGAAAGAACGGCAACGTTAGTTCCGGTACGTTTCGCTTCATGGCGACCACCATGGAACGATCCGGTTAGGCTGCCCCCGTGTGAACATCGACGCCAATTAATGAGATTGGAATTGCCGCACCAGCGGCGTGTCTACTTACAGCAGATGTTCGCGTTCGATTTACTAAGCAAGCGAATTGACTGCCCAGATTTTTTGCAGCAGGTAAACTTCTTAGTTCCCGCGCGTCGGTCCCGACAACGATCGTTATTTTGGACTGCTAGAAGAAAAGTAAGACGAGAAGCGTCTGCAAGCTGTCTGCTGAGGTAGATGGAAGTCAAATATTGATGTGTCACTATTGAATATCCGCTGTATTTCTTCCATACTGTAATTTATGCGGTGAAATACTATCCTTAATATCTCACTTTTGCGCAATGCCTAGGGTCGAACGTTGCTATTGATCTGCTCAAAAATGCCACTGCTTTCGATTCGGCTACGTAAGATGTCTGCGACAGAGAGAGTGAGCTCTGGATGTGTTCCAACAAATCCGAAGTGGTTCCAGATCGATTAGCTTTCAATGGTTCTCGTAACTTAGCAGACGGGAACCTTTGCAAAAATCTGTTGAACTGATTTGACTCTTTCGGCGATATTGATGAAGGTTGGATTCAGTTTTATTCCATTCCATAATTTTGCATCAAATCTTTGTTTACGTTGTCCGATTTTTGTAAATAATCAATTCAGGCTCGTGTTAAATTAATAATTTTCCAGTGTGCATAACTTTGGTGGTAGTGTTTCTTTTTCTAAATAGTATCAAGTTCGGATGGTTAATTTTTGTGGCTCTATCCCCAAGTGTAGTAAAAACAAAATTATTCACATTCCAAAACGCAACGCAACTTGACCATCTCTATCGACCATGTCTCGCTATAAACACCCGTAGAGGTGGGAAGCGTGAAAAATGAAAATTATATGCCCCAGCGTTGAGCTTTTCCGCTGCCATCGTCGGCGATTCGATTCATTGGCACTTGACTCTTGGACCTGTCTGCCATGTAGCACCGGATACTTGATCGGTCACCTCTTCTGGGGCCGACTGCTCGGCACTCGCCTGAACCAGATCAAAGGTTTTACCGTTTCCTTGCCTGTGCTTGCTGCAGTGCCGGGTTAATATACTTGGAAGCTGTGCATAGTTGATGATAACCATGGACCACGGTATCGAAGAGTTGTTAGCAAGGCAATAAAAATACAGGAAATAATCAATAATCTTTTTATATTATTTTCAATTTGATACATAATTTTTTTCTGATTTACATGCCCGGAAAGATACTAATTTGCCTTTTCTTCGCTAAGTGGAATGAATTTCAGACTACTTAATTTAATAAGCGTTAATTTCGGTATTTTTCACTGCGAAATTTTTTTTCTTTCCACGCCTCGAACATTGTAATGAACAGTCGCAAACAATTGCATAATTGCAGATTAATAACACTTTCAGATCAAGCCAGTCCATTTCCTCGCTTGATGACTCGTTGAAGTCTCCGCTTATGTTGCGTCACGCACGCACTGCCTGCCTTGATTACAACATTGTCTTACGTCCGTAGCAAATGCGACATGTCGCTATAAGGGCGGAGTAGTGTTGCGTGGCTGCAATTTACGCAGCATAGCTTTGAATTGGTCGTTTTTGAATGCCACACAAAAAAAAGGAGCAAAAGGAAGCTTCTCGCGGGATGCTTGAAGGAAGCTTTTTGTGTTTTATTGTATCATTCGCAGTTGCGCAACGGGATGCATTTTTTTTATGTTTGTTGCATAATGTATTGTCAGTATCGTGTAGCCCAAGAATGTTTTCACGCATTGTTTAATTACCGTTGGTCGCCGAGCTAGACCGAGAAAAACAAGAGAAACGTTCGAATTAAGCTTACGGTCCTGCCTTTGTGTTGGTTCATCATTGAAGTATCGAATGCTCCTCCGAATTCTCCCACAACGGCACGATGAGATCGAGAAATATAGAAGTGTAGCAGAGAAATTAGCTCCATCATTCTTGAAAATTTGAAAGCAGCAAACATTGCCCGAGTTTCGGAGAGCAGAAAAAAAAGAAAACAAACGATAATGAGAACTTTTTGGCTAACAGTATCGAGGTTCAGACGCGTACCACTTTCAATTCATAGGCAGCTCATGTGTGTATATCCATTTACTGCTTTTGGGCACTTGAACTGTTCCTATGGATAGGTGTTTTCTGGGCGTTTACAGGTGATTGGATAATAGACAACACCTGACAAGATTCAGAATGGAGGCGAAGAGAAATTGTGAAAACCATGACGTTATGCAATTAACATGGATGCACCGGAAATGATGCAGATAACTGCGTCGAAAGCTGTGCATCGGATGCTGTTAAAAGTGTTTGGTGAATTGGAATCGAAACCTATCATAGCGTTGTTCCTTTGCGTAGCATGAATTTAAAGATTTGAAATCAACTGAAAATTTAAAGATCAAGAGGTTTGAGCTTAGACGTATAATAATAAGAATGGAGCAATATTTTGGCTGGATAGTCATGAAGAAAATGAACATATTTTTTGGCTCAGGAAGTATTAGCACACCGATGCCAAGCGTAAGTCACACTAATCAAATATTCTGTCAAAACAACACAGTGAATTAAACAAGAACAAAGATACTAGTACCGAAACTAATCATGTGCAAAATATAGTCGTTTGACGTGAATACGGCTGAGCTGTGGCGATAACTGAGGGGAATCGTTCCGATATCAAAGTAGTGCCCCACTCTATTCTAGCTTCCCCATAGCAAGGTCACTGGTACATCAGACAACTGGCAAGCTAATAGCAACTGGATCATCAAGTATAGGAGTAAGCAACCAGAATACGTTTCCGACGGCGAGCAATCCAGCAGCGGATGGTCGACTTTCCGACATGCCATCCCAAGTAACAATTTAAGTTTTATTCCAGCCGTATAGCGCTTCTTTCGGCTTTATTGATAAAACTACATTCAAAACTTTTTTGTCCACCAACACCTTCTCTATGCATCTTTAAAGCCGAAATGTGTACAAAGTGGCCCACTCTATAGACGGTTGTGAAAACAAATTAATAAAACCTGTATCAGACCATAAATATTTTGAAAATGTTCTAGTGTAAGAAGTTATGACTACTTGAGAACCTACATAGAACCTATTTGCTGCCATCAAAACCAGCATAGGGCCAAATGGCCACAGCTGTCAAACTTCACTGTGATATCGTGGTTGGTTTTTGTTGTTCTGCTTTGTTCGGTTCTTTGCTCTTCTGATTCATCTAGCAGTAAATAATATCTGGAAAAAAGTTCTAGTCTTGCAGGAAGATTTTTTCGATAGCAAAATATCCAAAACAAATTAAGTTTTATAAAACGTGTCATGCTCCAAATCATATGCGCATGGTGAATATTGACATGATAGAAGCTGAAAATTATTGCGCCTCGGAAATTATGCGAGTTAACAACAACATAAAGAAAATAAAACAAATAGATCCGATAAATTAATCATGAATTTCCTGAAAATTTGATGTAATTTAATCAGGTTATCTAAAAGAATGGCAAAATTGGTCTCCGATCTACAGTTCATTTGCATTACCTTTAATATTTTGTGTATTTATTTTTCCAAATATCAATGATTTTCTAAATTTCAATATGGCGATTGCAAGAAATCACAGTTTAGCCAAAAAAAGCCAATTTATCTTCGCAATAGCTACTATAAAACTATTTGGTCATTTGGTGACATCCCTCAATGCAAAATTGCAGTTTAATGCATTTACTGGAAGCAAAATGGTTCTAAAATGCTTTTTCAAATGATGATAATAGGATAACATGAATGAGTCCTAAAACGGCATTTCAAAACAGCATTATACGTGTTCGTAAAGTCAAAATAAAACCTTGGATAGGAGTAAAAGGAATTTAAAAAGACAAGGTTTAAAGATCGTTGTAAAGAAGCTGTGTAGGTTCTCATGAACCTGACTAAGATATAAATCCTATTGGCACCTCCTGGTATCATAATAAAACCCAATCGATTTCCAGTGGCGTTTATAAAACTTTAATAAAGCTAAATAAAGCTGGATGGTTTTGTCAATGTAACTTGGGATATGCGGTGATAACGACTGGTACGCAGTTGATCGATGAAGTAGCAGGCAGTTCAAAAGTTATTTCTTGTGGTCATCGCGATCCCCCAGTTGTGGTAGACTTCAACATTTCTCCAAGATTCCCAGATGAGCTGATCAAGCAAATGTTCGATCTCCAGATGCAAATTGACAGTGTTCAGCAGTAATTGGCGGCCAAACTTTCCACTCAACGAAGTAAACCATCGTCACTAATTTTGTCTGCGACTTACAAGCTTCTTAAGTGTTCAGTGGTCAACATCAGATTGAGTTCGTCTGTAAGTGGCATTCGAAAAAGGCCTCTGTGTCAAAGGAGAAGCTTTTTATAGTGAAATTGTAACATCGATGGGCATCCAGCGAGGGCTGACCTGTACCGGCGGAAGGATGGCGATCTAGGGGTGCCGACAGATACTATAATGGCAGTTGACGATGGGTTGGAATTTCAGGGTCTGAAACTACAGGCAATTCTTTTAAACGAAGTAGGTCGACAATGGCAAGGCTGGCCATTGTTGAACCGAGAAGGGAATTTCTCCTTTGCTATTAGTGCACACTGCCCGAGAGCGTTGTCATCTTTGGTGTTTATGGCCTGAAGCCTGATGAGCAATGCTGGTCCTTAACGATAAGAAATGAGCACTTTACAGATGCCTGCATCGTAACGTGCAATCAAAGAGGCTGCTCTACAGGGCAAAATTTCTTAGTAATTGGCAATATTCTTAACACGGAAAAAAAATTCGTGGACAGATCATGAATTCCAGAACAATCAAAAATACACCGTGAACTAAATCACGTTTTTAGGTAAAAATCCTGAAAACGTGAACAAGTTCATGGTCCGTTTTCATTTTCGGGAACGCTTTTGTTTGTGTGTAGCACATCTGATCTACACACAGAAACGAAAGCGTTTCCGAAAATCAAAACGGACCGTGAACAAGCTCACGTTTTTTGGATTTTTACGTTTAAACTTGATTTAGTTCATGAATACGTGATTCAGGTTACGGTGTATTTTTGGTGGTCTAGAATTCATGCCTACAGTTCACGGATTTGAGCACGCATCCTGTTAACCTGTTTAAAACTCCTTGATTGCCGTTTTGCGAGTATCCCTATACGTTTCCTTGAGAAGATAATTGACCTTCAATTCAAATAAAATATGACTGTGATCAGGAACTTCAACCGATACGGGCCAGTTAACAATTTGATCGGAAAGTATTGGGCAGAATTTTTGTGGATTCCAGAGCTTTTATTGGACAGTTCTGCGTTGTCCATTATCATGGTTTCATCAACAGGCACTTCTGTTGGAAAATGATTACCTTCATTGTTATCTTGTTTTGGGGGGCTCTTTTTCCTAAAGTAGGCAACTCCAAATTTGTAGTCCACATTGAATTTGCAATTTTTCCAGATTTTTCATGGAAACCGCATCAACAGTTAGGAACAGCTCAGTGTGATGCAGCAACAGTGCATCCATCGTTAGTCCTTCGTTTTGACTTTCTACAAGACTAAGGATATCTTCCTTTGTAATCTCTACACTTTCTCGTCCTTAGCAGTTTTTTTGGTCTTCTTTAGGTTCCGCTTGACAATAGCCCAGTATTTCTCAATTGGGCGGAGCTCTGGCGTGTTGGGAGGGTTCTTGTCCTTGGGAACCACCTGCACGTTGTTGGCGGCGTACCACTCCATGGCCTTTTTACCGAAATGGCAAGATGCCAAATCCGGCCAAAACAGTACGGAACAACCGTGTTTCTTCAGGAAAGGCAGCAGACGTTTATTCAAATACTCGTAAATCTCACGTAAATTTCTTGGTTGACAGTCCCGGAAGCTATGAAAATGCTGCTTTTCAAGCCACAGGTACAGATGGCTTGTCAAACCAGATATTTCTTTGCGAACTTTGACAGTTTCGTGTGCTTGAAAATATCTGCTACCTTTCCCCTTCCTTTTGCCGTATAAAACTCCTGTCCCGGAAGCTGCTTGTAGTCGGCTTTGACGTAGGTTTCGTCGTCCATTACCACGCAGTCAAACTTCGTCAGCATCGTCGTGTACAGCCTCCGGGATCGCGCTTTGGCCGTCGTATTTTGTTTATCATCGCGATTTGGAGTCACTACCTTCTTGTAAGTCGATAGTCCGGCTCGTTTTTGGCTCGATGCACGGTTGTAGACGATACACCCAGCTTATTTGCGGCATCTCGGAGAGATAGGTTAGGGTTTGCTTGAAACTACTGGCAACTCTCTTTGTCGTCTCAGCGGCTTCCGGTTTTCGATTTCCCCCCGATCCAGACTTCCTGGCTGTCGACAAACGTTCACCAAACACTTTAATTACATTTGTAACGGTTGATTTGGAAACTTTTAGCGATTTTGCCAACTTTGCTTGCGAGTAGCTCGGATTTTCGCGATGCGCGAGCAAAATTTTGATACGCTGCTCTTCTTGCTTGGACGGCATTTGACAACTGAAGAGTGAATTCCAAAATCAAAATAGGAGCAACATTCTACACACACACCTTCAAAATGAGGGGTGTTCAGGTTTTTTAAATGCAAAATTGAAAGAAATACGTCAAGTTGATATTGACCAAATTTTGACCGTATCGCCCTTTACTACTACAATATCCGGTTTTGATATTTTGTCTTCTTCAACTGCTATGAGGCAAGCTTCTTTTCATGGCTTATTACTGGGTATTAACGCCTCTAATCAGTTCTCAGTGTCTTGATTTTTGCAGACAAGTATCATGACAAGTATCAAATTCAGGCTAGATTTTTTGATCGTTTTGCTCGGCTATTTTCTTCAAAATTGCCTTTTGAATATTCAATTGTTCCGGGGTCAGTTCTATGTTTGGAAAACCTTCATGCAAAATTCCAATCCTGCTGGAATTTAATATTTCGTTGTAAAAGGTTTATGGAAGACATTTTCAAGCCGTTCAAGGCGTTGATGATTTTCCTGCATCTCCTTTTCTGGCACTTTCGAGACTAAAGATTGTGCAGAGAACTTTGCATTAGATGCATTTCCCCTTCTGTTTGAACAGCAACCAAGGTTGATTGGTGTTACTCGAGATAGATTCACTCAGCTCCGCGGTTCTTCTGCGCTTGTTAGGGTCAGACGGCTTCGCAGCCAATACACGTGCTTTTTTAGGGGTATGACCCTGAGTAATGAAGTATTTCATCCTTGTTTTAGCAGCGCTATTGAGGCCTTTAGGCTTTTTATCTTTTTAAACGGCTTCTCCAATCGTTATCTCAAGGCACTTTGAAGTTCCAGGGACCGTCGATGTTCCAGGGACTGTTGAGGTTACAGGCCCAATTGAAGCGTCAGAGCTCATAGAAAATCCAGCGCCGATAAAATTTTTAACAAACATGAATTACGTCTCGTGTTTCTAAGTATGTAGAGTTACAATCCCATGCTTGACGATGTTATATTTTTTTATGAGTATGATTTTTTTCCATTTTATGTTTTATAAGGTTTCACTTTTTACCTCATATTATAGTATGAAATAAAATATTATTCGCCAATATTGATAACCAGGTTTTTTTTTTCATTTGACAGTACTATCAACTTGTTAAAAACAAGCCGTGTTGCTTGGGTTACGTTCATGAGAAAATATTTTTTGCAATGTTATATTTAAATATAAATTGATTAGTTCTACGCCAACACTGCGTACAACATTATAGAGCTGTCCCTTGAAGTTTTTATAATGTCAACCTAAAGCTTGATGCAAAGTAAATCTGGACGCACTGTTTAATATATCACCGCGTCCCTGGTGGTTGAAACAAAAAACGTTTGACAAATTCCTGTTGATGTTTCATTAACATGGAAATTGGTGAAAAGTTTTTCTCGATTGATTGACGCATCTCGAAATTACAGATCATGGAACTTAAGAATAGAAAATTAATTGTGCACAAACATCTAGGGAACCCTTCGTGGTCTGCCTCAAAAATAGCAAACGTGTTAAAATTCCCAAAGTCTTGTAATCAAACGTGACAAGGATACTCTGAATGTGGATAGAGCACAGCGCATCTATCATAAAAGTTGCACTAGGGACAAAGAGTTGAGGAGATAGGTGTTGAGGTACGTGAAAGGCAACGCAGGTGTCTCCACACGTGATTTGGCAAAGAAATACGATTCCACCGTCCATAACATCCAATCAAGAGAAGGATATAAGTATTTTTGTACCAGTAAACTTCTGAATCTTTCCCTGAAACAAAATTTAGTGGCAAAAAAGCGAGCACGATTACTATACGAACGAGTTTTGACGAAATTTTAAGGCTGTATTGTGATGGATGACGTAACATATGTCGAAATGGATTATAAACAAATCCCCGTACAAAAATTTTACCTGGTAACTGGTCGTGGGGATGTCACTTCCTGGTATACATTTTTTTTTTGCTGATAAGTTTGCTCGGAAACTAATGATTTGGCAAGGAATCTGCAGTTGTGGCCTTAAAACCGAGGTTTTCATCACATCTCACACAAAGGTTTACATTAAAGAGTGTCTGAAAAAATGGATTTCCCCCTTCATTTGGCAACACAAGACCAACGTTATGTTTTGACTCTAGCAAGCTGCCACTACTCTAAGGAGGTACTAAAATGGTATGCTGCAAACAATGTTAATTTCGTTGACAAAAATAGATTAATCCTCTGAATTGCCTGAGTTCAGACCCATCGAAAAATATTGGGGAATTGTCAAGCGAAAACTTCGAAGATGCGGTAAAGAAATGACAAATGCACAAAAAAATTACATAATTTTGAAGGATATCAGTTTTTGAATAAATTAACGTTAAGTTTAGCTGCTAATACCTGTTAACCTGTAATCTATGTACCCTCGAAGATTGCAAAAAAAAAACTCATTAAAACCGACTCGTAAACCGAACCGAACGTAAATCCTTTAAATAAATAGATAATGATAAGTTATATTCCAATAAAAGGTGTATTTTAAAAGTACCTTAAACTCTGAAGAACATTTAAAAACTGGGAAAATTCAAATAAAAAAGTTATGATAAAAAAATGAGTTTTAAGGGGATATTAAATTTTTCAATCCTTTACAAAAGAATTCATAACAACTTTTATCTAGGGCTATATACACATTTTCACTATTTACAAAATATTTATACGACCAGTGTACTGATCAATGTCTTCTCCCTTTAAAATGACAGGGTTTTTCATGCAAATGAAAAACAAATTTCAACTAAACATGAGAACTCTCCAAGTAACTACAACACAACATGTGTATGTCGGGGATTAGAAGCATGTTCTGATAGAAATTTGAACCTCTTCTTAGTCAAGACAGGGGGATGCTTGAGCTGCTCTTAGTGCTACATTATGCACGAGAAGTTAATCTGAGGTAATGCAGAGATACGGCGTAGTTTGAGATAAAAATTTTGTTCATGAAACGCTTCTACACAGAAAGAAAACCCATGGTAGTAAATAGCGATCTGAGGGTTAAATTAAAAACACACACCTACGTTTTTTTGGGAAAAAAATAATAATTTTGTTTTGTTCTACTATGATAATACACTGGTATGTGAACATTGCAGTAGAAAATACTATGGCCTGTCAAAAATTATGGGAGTTTTCACGAAAATACAGTTTTATTTTACAGCAGTTAGTGTAGATTGCCACAGTAGTTTTAAAAACTACTTGTTTTTGGCGTAGTCATCCAAAACAGTAGGAATTACCACACTTTATCTTTCTGTGTAGGTACTATTGATAAAAGGGAAGAAATTCGATTCTTAGAACGGTAACGTTAAGTACGATAAATTTATGCAACGCAGCTTCGTGAACAAAAATATAAAACAAATTAAAAAAAAACAAACGAAACATAAACAAAAACGAACACATTTTAACAAAACACATTCTTAAACTCAACCGTAAACGTGCCATTTATATTAAATTTTCATTCATTTAGCTGCAAGCGGAGCAGCACTTGAACTGGGTTCAGCTAGTGTTCATATAAAAAAACTAGATCTGCTAATTTTAGATCAAAATCAGAGACCGAAATTTTCGCCTACTTGAGAAGAGAAACGTCCTTTTTCACCTGCTTGGAGAAACAGATGAGAATGTAAGAAGCGAGAGACAGTTCTTGCGAGAAAGACGAAATTGATTTATAATTTTCAGAGAGCATGAGAGCTGATAAATTGTTTCTTTTTCAGTGAATCCTAGATGCCGATTATTATTTTTCACTTACTTTTCGACACCTGACAATGCACCAGTCTTTGTGCTTGCTTTATTTTGACATTATAAATCGATAATGATGATCCATGGCTTAACTTTGAATTCATCTTCAAAAGCTTTTTTTTAGTTCCAGGTTCAAACATTATTCCCGACCTCTGAAGACCCTCCATGACGCCTGTGAACAATTGTGTAAAAAACTAGTTCATTTAACAATCATTATCTAGAGTTTGCCGCATGCTTAATGAATTTTCCGTTTAAACCTTGAAAAAGTCATCGGAGCACATTCTGGCTTTATTACTTTAGGTTGATGCGAGTGATGTTTTTGGTTAAGAGGCGGCTTACCTCGACGATTAGAGAGACGAATCTGACTGCCACCTAAGCATTTGAAATTCTTATTATTATTGATGTAAAGAACATATAAGTTGAGGTCTATACCGAATGACGACGCTTCCTCAGTTAGAAAATCAGGTTCAGCTGATTTTGACGGAGAATTTTTGCCCTCCAGAATTTTAGACAAATTTTCTGTTCGCCTTTTAGCAGTTCGCTTTTTTTTCATTCTGGCTTTTTACCTCACCTAATTTCAGACAGGCAAACGTTATAAATGCGAACCACTCTAGCCACATCATCATTTCTGGGACGGCCTGGCTTCACCTTCTTCGGAACTACAGCGTGTAAATTTTTCCCAATTAAAACTTTCGCAGCCCAGAAAATTTCACAATTGCATGTACCAGAAGACCTGGACAGCTGTGTAGAGTCATATTTGTACTTGTACAGGTGCAAGATTTTTTACTTTGAACCATTGTTTGTATTACAATTCACTCTGCAAGATGTACATATAGATGACGGATAAGACCACTGATTTGCAATATCGGGTAAATGATATTGACGAATGACTTCTTTCACAGCAGTGGAAGTAGGTCTTACATTTTTGCTATTGGATAGGCATGGAATGCACATTTTTTCCCTATTGGATTCAATCCATTGTTTACTTTCAAAAAACAACCGTACTGTATTCGTTGTAAACACGCCTTGTTAACAATGTTATAAATACCAATGCTTGCTATGATTAACTTTTTTTTTATCATCTAATGCCGTTTTTGTTTTTGCGGTGTAGTTACACCAGAACTGCACCGCCATACACTGGGAAAAAAGCGAGTGTAGTTATCAGTAACACCATTGTTTACAAACCAATGATGTTGAGCTGTCAAAGACCTACGCTTGTTGGTATTATACCGTAACCGTAACCGTGTTACACCGTGTCTCAAACATAATTATGAAACGCGTATGTGTCATTTGTATCTTATGTGAAATTGCATTAATTTTGATGATTCATGTGTTTTTATTGACGTTATATTGATTTTCATTCGATTTTTTAGCTCTTACGATATGAAAGGGCGTAACTCAAAATTTCGCACAAGGATTTTTTTTTTCAAATATAAGTCCAGACGTGTGGAATGATATAAAAAACCAACTGACGTTTATCGTTATGATGATAAATGTGTTTTTCTATAATGTAATATTGATTTTTATTCGATTTCTTTCTTTTAAGACTTAAAAAGGGTGTAACTCAAAATTTTGTCCAAGGGTTTTTTTTGAAAATTTGCCCAGGTGGTACCAGCGTGCACCGGCTTGGCCTTATTTTCGGTTTTTGCTCCTCGTATACGATCTAGGTAGCATGTTTTCAGTGAAAAAAGTGACATGAGAAAATATGTTCGTTGAATTGTGGAGAGAGATATTTTTGCATATGCAAGAGACAGGATAATGTGAACGGTTCGCTACTCATCGACAACCTGCTTGAGAGAGAGAGCATGGTTTTCACCCAGCTGAGTGAGAGTTTCTATCTCTGATCAATATTAATAATACTGCTCTGCTGATCTAGATCGATTTCAAGGATTTGCAATGATGTAAATGGCAACCCGGTGTAACGAAATGTTATTGTTTCGTTTGGCTTGAGTTTTTAGCGGTTCTTACGAACGTTTTAAGTTGTGTGCTACTTGTTATAGTGTTGGGTTTGAAGCTGAAAGGGCTTTGACGGTTCTATTAAATCCAAACCGATAATTGATAAAGAGTAATAATGAACCATATTGCTACTTTTAAAAAAAAATCAGCTCTTCTCTTTTCAGATATTTTAGCCAGTGTTTGAATCTGATGAGCAATGAAAGATGAACCTTTTCTTGAAGAAACAACAAAAATATGTGTGTACAGTGAGCATTTCATCACTTAGGTCCTGGACCACAATTAATCCTAGCTGAATCCGTGTAAATGGAAGCAGGATTACATCTTACTTGCATATTAGTTACAAACCGGTTAAAATTACTGTTTTGTGGCTCAAATTAGCCACCACCAAGTTGCTGCAACCGTTGTGTGCTGCTTGGCACATTCCATCGCTAATGTAGTTGAACAAGAGAAGAAGTTCCGAATCCTAGAAAGTGTGAGCTGTTCAGTAGAATACCTGTCAAGGTAAGTAATACAGGTAGTTGGAATTAAATGGAAAATACTAATCTTTCTTATCTTTTCTAGGGGAAGTTCCGGTTAATTTTCACGATGGATTTTGGTCAGCCCGTACCTCAGAATGTCACTGAAACTAACAAGACCTTTCTCTCCGGAGTGTCTGCTAGCACATTGGTGAAATCCAGAAAAACCTGGCAGCTGTTGCCTGGCAACAAGATAAATTTAGAACGAGGTAAAAAAAAAGTGAACCACGCACCATTTGGATCAGTTTTCTTGTAAGATGCGAAAGTTTGAATCAGAATGTAGTACAAAACAAAATTTAGAAAGCCACAGTGCAAGAATTTCAAATCTAAATATTAGAATCCATACCACTTTCCCATCAGGATTAGAGATGCCCTAATAATGTGAATGGCCTAATCCAACACTTAGCACACCTGGAGCAGGAAAATCGTTGCTTTGAATACTTCAGTCTTCTGCAGTTCTTTTTCACTACACATGACTTATCATTGAAGTTTTTTTTTATCACAAAGGCAGTTTTAGTCTCAAACAACATTCAATCACATTAACCTTTAATTTCACAATTGTGGAGAAACCTGAAAAAAAACGCGACAGCTCACGAAAATTCAACCACTCGCGGGTATCGCTTGCTACGATCAATAACTATTTTATTAGACATTTGGTTGAAATATGATCCTTGACAAAGTCGGTTAGGAAATGTTCAGTTAAACGAGTTCCAGAACTCTTCATCAGAATAATTTCGGAATAAGATAAAAGACAATGTAAGAAAAGGTTGCTGTGGTTTTTTAAGTTATAAGTTAACATCAAATTTGTTTATGAGGGCGATCACCATTGCGTTTAGGAAACATTACGTACTGTCCAAAATAAGATAAAAGCCGGAACAGTGCTACCGATGGGGGCATATGTATCATCCCAGAAGACAATGAAGAAACGGAAACTTGTTTTGTAATCTCAAACCACTGCTATCATCCACTCAAAACCCAATGAAGCTCTAATGTATGGCCAAGTATTCACCGCAACCCACCTCAATAATTGAATAATTATCCCTCACATAATCACCAGTTTCCTCAACTGGCTGAACCATTGACTCACATTTGTGTAAGAAACCATCGGAATAAATCATTCAATTTTCCATTCATCAGGTGTGGCGTTGTTCCGGCCACTCTGCGGGTCTATTTTCCTACATGTGATAGCATCAGAGATCATTGCATAGATCGCCAACAGCACGGAAGTAATTGGGTCAGTGGGATAGAGTGGCGTCCGAATGCGCAGGGAACATGCCAGATTCGTTGCGGACGTTCGTTAATTCCGTTCCAGAAACGCCACGGACTGCGCGGTTTCCAAAATGTGTTGGAAAACGTGTCGCGTCCATTGCATGATCGTCAATCGCTTGGGCAAACAGTAAATGCAGAACTACGGTAGCATGAACGGGACCGTGCGTAGAGCATTTCTTCGATGGTTGAAGTACTTCTCGAGTGAGTATGTTGCTTTGGAGGAGATTTTTTTTTTGTTTTTTTGTTTTTCCTAGAATGCGAGTGGGGAGCCACTTAATGACTATGGAGCTGTGCTACCCAAGAACATGACCGGGTCATTAACATCGAAGCGCGGAATTATCTTTCTTTTCTCACACCTCGCTGTTTATCGTTTCCAGATATCGAAAGCCAGGTATTAGAATCGCATGCTCGGTGGTAACCGTTTTCCTCGATTTATTTGGTTTTAAGTCGTTTAAATTTTTAATGAGTTTAGAAAGTTTAAATCAGACTTTGGTCGTTGCGATTCAGAGCGTCTCACTGCTGTCAAATGGTAATAATTTGCATCATCAGCTCTCTTGTTATGAAAAACTTCAACAGACTTCGTCGAGTGGAAATGTCATTGAATCATAGCAACCATTAATGATGCTGAACACAAAGCACTGCGGTTATACGATGCAATCATTGACCTTTCTCTGTCTTCGATTGACAGATCGATTATGATTGCTCTTTGCATTCGAGCATTTCTCTGCCAAATGAGCAAATGACTGAACTCGACCCTCTCCGATTTGGATGAAACTTTGCACATGTCTTCGGATTTGATGACGATGGATTTTCCGCCGGTTAAGGGAATTTTTGGACTCAAGACAAATTTTTCAAAAGGGCGTATGTGTTTTGTCACGCGTATTTTTCAAAAAATCATAACTCGAAAACCGTTGGTTGTAATAAAATTGCGTCTGAGCAGAAGTTGTAGTTAATTAATTTGACTTTATGAAAAAAATATGTACACTGTAAAAAAAATAATTTTTTCTTCAAAAAAATCAAAAATTAAACTTAAAAATCAATTAGCAAATCTGTCCAACGTACGATTTTTATAATTTTTTTTTCAAAAAGGCTTTGAGTCATAAGAAATAGAATAGAAGTTGTTCTACGATGATGCAAGTTAAGATAAAAAACTTCTTAGAAGTAAGAATAATTCAATTTTTTTCTAATTTGTTGTTTTTGCATTAATAACCATATTTTAATAATATAATACGATTTTTCTAGTGATTTTAAACAAAAATGCTCTTGGTGAGCAACATTCTAAATGTATCCGTTTTCGAGATAATTTGAAATTAATGTCTAAAAAATGGCTTTTTCCATGAAAATATCCCTTTCTCA
Organism: Aedes japonicus; assembly: GCA_034211315.2. Classification (NCBI taxonomy): domain Eukaryota; kingdom Metazoa; phylum Arthropoda; class Insecta; order Diptera; family Culicidae; genus Aedes; species Aedes japonicus. Next base: position 11,606 of record JASCZW010005461.1, on the reverse strand, counting down.
AATGTTAGTCGTGATTGTTCATCTGCAAAAGTATTCTTTTCAAATTGTACATAAAATTTTCTACAATATACCTTTTATTACCGAGAATACTAGACAAACTGATTCCTGATATTTACTGTAGGTAACACGACAAAATTTGCTGCTTTTACTTACAGTATATTATGAAAACCTAACCTGAGACAAAAATAATTAGTATTCATGTTAGTGTACAAGCGTATTTTGTTCGGGTAGAAACATAATGTATATAATTAGTTAAACTGTTTATACCAGTAAGAATACAATTGTAACGCCCATTTAAACCTGCATTCCCTTTGGTGTTGACAGAAAATATAATTTACATGCATACCCCTGCACATACACCCAAAAGTTGAAATTGTAGCAAAAAATGTAATTGCAGTTTTTGCAATCATATCTTGAGAAATCCGCATGATTCTGAAAAGGCAATTTTGCCCGTCATGATCCACAAAGCTTTTTATGGTATAAACAAAGCCATGCAAGTGTGTGCAAGCGGTTATCACTGTGTGATTAGTGCCTCGACAGTCGCAGCAACCGTTGGGTTTTTGTTCAACCGTCAACAACTTCTCAATATGGGTGAGACAATGGCACAGAACGCCACTATGCCATATGCCGCTGTTGCTATTCCACTGTCAAGTGTTCTATTTTATTTGTACTCGTCATCACCCTCCTATCGCCCTCTCATCAAGTCACCATGCGTTTTATGAAATAAACGAAGCCATGTGAGTGTGTGCGACCGACATTTACTTCATTGTTGTAACGTTGAGTGCATCGACAACCGAAGCAACTGTAGGGCTTTTATTCTGCTCACCTCAACTTGTGTGGTGACTGGATGGTTACAATGAATAGCCGTCATGCTGACGGTCGCGGTTCAACTCTCAGTAGCGGATCGTAATCTTTTTTTTGTGAGCCATTGAATTTACTACTACTAATCAACTGTACAACTACACGCACACATTGAATTTTTCTAATCGAATTGATGTGTTGCTTTTTTGCCCACGACCAATGTTGCATTTTTTCTCCAAGTTGCGATCCATTACGAGAAATGAAACCAAATCATGCGAAATTGCATTACAATCTTGCTTTTTTATATTGGGTGTACCAATATTTCAAAAAAGTACCTAAAGTGCGTACCTAGTACGTATAAAAAGGATTACATTACAAAGTCATGACATCAGTTTAACAGTGTCTTTCATAAGTAGCGTAAAGTGTAAAACGATTTGAAATGGAACTCGAAACAAAGCATTGTTGTAAACCTTTTCGTGAAATCGGGAGACGGTGTTCGCCTAAACTTAGAAATTTAACTGACAAGTTAATTGAAAAACTTTTATCCATGCTGTGTACGGTCCATTTGGACCCGTCATTAAGAATTTGTTATTCATGTCAGTTATATTCGTATCGTCGTAATCCTGTCTAAAGAGTGGAGCAACCAGAAAACGGTGGACATGACGAAGCACCAACCACATCACGGAACGATTTGGAGGAAATACCATCGGCAGCTTCAATTACCTCGGCATCTTCTCAGGACAGTGACCTACCGGATTATTCCAGGATACACAACATAGAGTTATTCAATAATGGAATTGCAGGAATAAATGTGTCTCCGATATCCATTAGAGAATTTAAAAACGATAAATACTGTCGGCAAAAATTTGCCGAAATTGTAGCAGGTATTAGAAAATATCTATTCAGCTTACAACCACAAGAAGAAATCAGAAGAAAACAAAGGTTGTGGAATATGATGAAATTATTTCCAAATTGAAAAGAATTCATAGAACCAGATTGTTCGAGGATAGATAAAATACGTAGGGTATGTATCCCTTGACTCAGCCTATTATGCAACCAGCCATCACATTTTTCATTATAACTCATCAAGTTTTTAAGCTGTAAGCGAGATTCAACTAGTTGTACACTTGCAAAGATAAGTTTGATAAGACATTTGGTTGCACACAGAAAAAAAATCTGAATCTTCATTGTGATGTAAATATCAGAGCATGTGAAGTTGTACTTCATTCCACACAAAGGAGCAACTTGCATGAAATAGTTCTAACAAAGATGAGCTTTTGCGTACAACAATATTGATAATGTATGGAATGTCCCAGAACTTTACATGAGTTATAATTTAAATGTAGATGTTTTGTGATGCTCCATTTATGTGCATGATATTGAACAGAAATTCACACTACATTTTCGAGCTGTGCATGTATCACTAAAAGTTACACAACTATTTTTATAATGCCATAAACTTTCGAGGGATGTGGATTTAATGTCGGTCTATAGGCACTAAATTGGGTCTATTCGAGGATGCAACTTTGTCCCATTCGATGGATTTATTACTGAATGCAGTCCTTGTACTTTTTTTTTTTTTTAATTTTATGAATTAAGGCATTGTAAGCTGTACTGGATATACTTAATACAACATTTCACAACAAAAACTTAAGTAAAACTGCCTCGAAACACATAAATGATGTTCATATATGATTTATCAGTCATTCAATAATGAAAACATTGTAATTCACTATACAATGATTATGTCTCTTCGATTTGTGTTTAGATCAGCCACTTGAATATAAACAACCGCAAATTCATGCACTTCCGCTTGAAATTTTACCAATAACAACGTTTTTACTACGTTATTGATACAACAGGCCATAATTGGGAACATACAAAAAAATATGTCCCGAACATTGGGTCTACGATTTTCTTGTAAAATCATTGTTATTTTAGCTATGTGAACAGTTTGTAACGTGTTACTATATTCTGCACATCCAGACTGCATTATTTGCTTTATCGATTCAATTAAGCCAAATTTAGATCACTTGAAATCGTGTAGATAATCTGTTCAGCATAACCAGTGAAATCAAGATGCCTCAAAAGTTCAAGAAACCGAAAATTACGTGGAAGTGAACAACTATAAGATGATTAATATGGTCTCAATTGCTTCGGATTACATCTATCATGCTAATAGCAACATGATTTTATTGATTATCGCTAAATAAATGACACCTTTGGTACATGGGCCGAATGAAGGAGCTACACAGATAAAAAAAAACATTGAATTTTCTGCGTTGTCTAATGCACATAAAGGGAATGCTAGAATTGCCAGAAAATAATGGGATATTTCATGTAAATTTAAGCCATATAACGCCTGAATCCAGCCTGTTGTATGAAAGATTGCCAATAGAATCAATGTTGTATGGCACATGAAAAGTTGCAAACAATTTCGTTGTTTACGCTTCCTTTAGCTTGGATTTTAACGAGGGGATATTTTACACGCTTGTTAAAATTAATTATTTTTTTCTGTGTAGGCTAACATTACATCCCCTTACCCTATATTAATAGTTTTGCCTAATTCGTGGACGATTCAGCAGATAACGAGCAAATTTGAAACAAACAAATACCTTGTATTACAAGCAAAAGAATTGGCAGACGAAAATGGAGTATTGGCTACCCCCAACGACAGATCGGGGAATCGTTTGAATCCGGATATAAAGAATCAAGTGATACAATTTTTTGACGAGGACGACATCAGCAGAGCCATGCCGGGACATAGAGATTATGTCTCTGTAAACACTAATGGTAAGCGTCAACAAATTCAAAAACGGTTATTACTTTCATCACTTAGAGAAACTTTCACTCGATTTAAAGAAGTCAGTGAACATAAAATTGGATGTAGTACTTTTGCAGCATTACGACCAAAACATTGTAAATTGCTAAATGCTTCAGGTTCTCACAACGTTTGTGTTTGCGCAATTCACGAAAATATTGATTTAATGCTTCACAGTTTAATAAAATATTCATTCAACACTGATTGTAATCAACATTTTGAGAAGTTATTGTGTAATTCATCATCAAGATCAAAATATTGTTACCTCCGTGAATGCGAAAATTGTCCCACGCTGTCAGAATTTGAGATAAGATTTTTAAAGAACTTGAGAAACATAACTTGTCTGAGATATCGTTCGAACAATGGATTACAACTGATGGATGTAATTTAGAAACGCTATTAAAACCTGTCGATGAATTTGTTGAATATTTTAGCGAGAAATTAGAAAAACTATTAACTCATGATTATATAAAAACAAAGCAATCTAAATTTTTAAGAGATACAAAGTCTTCATTAAAAGAAGGAGAAGTAGTTTTTATTTGCAATTTTGCAGAGAATTATTCATTTGCACTTCAGGATGCTGTTCAAAGTCATCATTGGAACAATTATCAGGCTACAATTCATCCGTTTGTTATTTATTATATGGAGTCAGGAATGCTTAAAAATCTAAGTTTTGTTGTAATATTAGAAGTTCTAAGACATGATACAATTGCGGTACAAGTATTTATTTCTTAATTACTAACGTATTTAAATCAACTAATGAATATAAAAAAGGCCATTTTAATGTCTGATGGGGCTGCTTTCCAATACAAAAATAGAAAAAAATTGCAAGCCTCTGCAAGTTTAAAGAGAAATACAACATTGATTCTGAGTGGCATTTTTTCGCAACTTCACATGGTAAGTAGCCATGTGATGCAATTGGCGGCACATTAAAACGAATGGCAACAAAAGCAAGCTTGGCCAAACAACATGAACATCCAATAGCAAGTGCGAAAACTTTGTATGATTGGGATATTAAGAGAAATCAAGAAAATTTCACAAAAATATCATTTTGCTATGTTTCACAAGAAGAATATGAAGAGGGTGCTGCAGAATGGGGTGGTAGTTATCAGCAAACAAAAATGATTCCTGGTACACAGAAATATCACTCCTTCATTCCAGTTGCAGATAATAAAATCGCTGCGAAAATATTTTCAACTGACGAAATACTGAGTTTTCATAATATTTATAGGAATGTTTGGAAATAGTGTTTGTAAAAATGTAAATACCAAAATTTTTATTTGGTAATTAAGATTCGTTAATTTCGTTAATTAAGAAGATGTTCAATCTTCTTGGTGTCAAAAGGATAGTTATTGAAAATTTTATGTACAATTTGAAAAAAATACCTTTGAAGATGGACAATCACGACTAACTTTTGAAAAAGGGATATTTTCATGGAAAAGCCATATTTTCGACATTACTTTCAAATTATCTCGAAAACGGGTACATATAGAATGTTGTTCACCAAGAGCATTTTTGTTTAAAATCACTAGAAAAATCGTATTATATTATTAAAATATGGTTATTAATGCAAAAACAACAAATTAGAAAAAAATTGAATTATTCTTACTCCTAAGAACTTTTTTATCTTAAGTTGCTCCATCGTAGAACAACTTTTATTCTATTTCTTATAACTCAAAGCGTTTTTGAATTTGTTTTTAAAAATCGTACGTTGGACAGATTTGCTAATTGATTTTTAAGTTTAATTTTTGATTTTTTTGAAGAATAATTTTTTTTTTCACAGTGTATTTTTTTCATAAAGTCAAATTAATTAACTAAAACTTCTGCTGAGGCGCAATTTTATTACAACCAACGGTTTTCGAGTTATGATTTTTTGAAAAATACGCATGACAAAACACATACGCCCTTTTGAAAAAAATGTCTTGAGTCAAAAAATTCCCTTAACCCGCTGAAAATCCATCATCACCAATTCCGAAGACATGTGCAAAGTTTCATCCAAATCGGAGAGGGTCGTGCAAGATTTTGGCTTTTTCCGGCTGATTTCATCTGGAAACGCTCATTCAAGTAGCCTACTATCTGTTGCCAACGGATACTTTGCACTCGCTTGACAGTGTGTTTGCGAAAGCGAAAGTGTGAATTTTACGGAAGAGTTGAGTTGCAAATGTGGCGCCAAATGTTGAATGAGAAGTTCTCTTAATACGATTCACTCTTCAGTTTAGTCTCGTATCTGATGTACAACGACACATCATCGGTCGAAACTTCTGGAGCCGTTCTCAATCGAGGCAATTTGACCGGTCAATCCACCAGTTCTACGCGTTATTTTTTCCCACGGCATCCCAACGGTTCTTTTTTTCGCTCCTGGTGTCCAATGTCCGAGAAAAATGCAAATTAGGTCACGTTCCGTCCGAAAATAGGATGATACAGAACCCATTGTGTAAAGCACAAAATCTACACAATTCGCTGTATAAATCGCTGACATGCTAGAGAATGTCCGATCCTTTTAATTAACGAAAAAGTGACCAAACAACTCCGTTCCCGGATTCTTACTTTCCCACGAAAGAAACGCGTACCCTTTATTCTACCTCTGTCAAGAAACGGTCAAGGTCCGTCCGCGAAATCACCTTTTGTTGTCCTCACGGCTACCAACTGACCATTGCCCGGAGGGATATTTAAATCATCAAAACTCTTTCTTCCATTTGTGTCCTTTTGAGTTTCTTGCGTAATAAAAAAAAAAAAGGATCAACCGAAAGAAAATTCCCAACACGCACCGAAAGAAAGAAGGGGTTGACAACCGTCTAGAAAAGGGGTCACGCGTTTCTTCAACCTTTCTTCGACAGTCGAATCACCGAATATCAAACGCGGCTGGCCGTTCGTTGGTCAGCCAGAATAAAGCATGCATTTGTTTACAAAAACCGGTTCGTGGTGTATCGAATACCAAATGTCATCGATATTTTGGGAACGAAATAAATTCAGCTGATCAATCGATCACGGGATGCAATTCCCACAAACTAAAAATGATTGCATTGTGACCGGATGATTAAACACACGTGTTGCAGTTTGAATTGAATAATTCCCACCGGTAGTTAAGTTAATGCCTTAACTGACTGTTGCGAAAGAGTGAAAAAAAAACCAACACACATCCGAAAACATCGCCAGAGAGGACGAAAAAACGTAAATAACGATTAAATTAAGCGCCAGCTCTAATTGTAAAGCATGTAAATGATTTCACTTTTTTTTTTTCGTTCGGTAACCTTTTTCCTCTTCTACCGAGCAACTGCAGTAGTAGGATGTACCGAAGAGGAAAGGGTCTCTGGACCTTCTTGTTGCTTCTCGCACTCTTTTCTCTTCAGAGAGTGTTTTTTTTTTCTTTTTTGTTGGATGGGACGACATCAAAGCAAGCGTGTTGTTGACGACACTGACTGCAATGCGCGGATGCCACGGACAGCGGCGCGGGTCTTTCAAATACGGTGTTTACACTCGCGGATGGGCGGATGAAATTACCCCGTAAAATATTAATTACATAAAGTGGACAGGAAAAAACAATGTGCGGTCAATTTGATTTGGAGTTGTATCAGCTGGTGAGGCGAGCGACAGATGGTTTACTTTGTCTATTGATGTGAGGTAGGTTTTTATTCCTGTGTAAGAGGCGATTAACGGAATCAACTGTAGTTAGCTGATTGTTGCTTGAAAAGCGAGATAGAGGCAGTCGTGAAAATGACATCATATGGAAAATCTGAGGTAACTCTTTGCGTCATTGGCTTTCGTTTTCTGTGATTACATGCAAATCAAACATTTGTTACAATTATTGTCAGTTGCATTTCCTATCATCCTCGGTTCGTAAACGATGTAATTTTTTCTTTTGCTTATACAAACAAGAAGTTAATCTGTTTCGACCATCGATATTATGTTTATTTTCTCTTACACGTTTGAATCTATGAACGATACTTTTAGACTTCAATATGAAGATTTCATAATTCCCTCCCCTTGGATATGTGATCTGGTCGCGATGTGTGGGCTTATGCCATCAGCACTGAGATGACAACCAAAGACATATCCTGACATTGAATGCCGCGTATCTGGCACAATATCTGGCACTGATAGTTGATCCAACGGACGTTCACTCTTGGAGCCTTGAAGGCTGTTGCAGTATGGTGAGGCTCTTCCATCAGTGATAATGATATGGGATTTCCTCTTGGCAGCAACACCTTTCTTAAGCGTTCCTTGACAGCCGTAGCCACGCTTAAATTTAAATCTAGCTAGTCAGGTGAATAAGGTGTGGAACAAAGACTATTGCGCATTTTTCGGATATACAATTCATTTATAGCTCTTGACGATACTTCCTCTCATAATAGCCCAAAATTTCTGTATTGATCTGAGCTGGGGACAGTTTGGTGGGTTGAGTTCTCTCGGTATAAACTGAATCCCGTTAGCTACTGTAGCACTGCTGTAGCTTGCAAGATCTGGCCAAAACATGCCAGGTTCATTGTGGTATCTGATGAATGGTAATGTTCGCTTTTGGAGGCAATCCATTCGGTACAACTCTGAATTAAATGTCTTATCAGTGATAAAAACCTTGGTCTTCTTACCGTAGCTACAAATGCCTTGCCAAATCATGTGTTTACTCGCAGATTATCTGCAAAAAGCAAGTTAAATATTCCAGGGCTGAAAAATCGTGAGTTGACAACTGGGAATGAGCGTGCGTCCCTGCAACATAGCTCTAGTCCTCACAAGTGCCTACCTTATGCTTCCACGGGTCGAGGGATGACAAAGACCGCCAGCTAAGGGGTTAGCGTACTTAACTGGTAGTGCAGCCTGGGCACTGTTGTCCTTCTGATTTCAGCTAGATTGAGGTGGTGCGTGCTGAGCGTCTGTCCACCAGCGGCTGAGTAAGAAACGCTGTATCTCGTAAGCTATACCTTAGGAGGCAGTCCCACGAACGCAATGTAGGCAGCGCGACCCGGTAAGCGAGCATGCTGAAATCTTACCCTACCACGAAAAAGGTGAAGTATTCTTTATAGAGTGTATAATTTTGGATCATCCATAGAATTTCCGAGTATTGTGTGAATTTTTTTATGGGCAATGATAATGCGAGTCCATTTACAATTGCAGCAGGACCATAATCGAAAGTCATGCAGACAGTATACATGTTATTCTCATTTTTTATTTTAACATCCCTTCACAATATTTTTAAAGCTATTTTCAGCTTCACATTTATCCATCGTCGTAAGTTTTAGTACACCTAAGCGAGATAAGGCGCTATAACCTTGGTAATTATTGCCAGGCTTTTGGTTCAAATGCCAAAAGTTTACCCACAGGCAAAAGAAGCATAAACTAATCTTTCTAGCATCTATGCTCCCAACGATGAAGAACAAATTATCACACTTTTTAACTCTTCATGGAAGCGTTTGGTACGGGAGGTCCACGCTTTCTTCCTTCCCTTGATTCAAAGTAGTAGAGCGATTTTCGATCTTTCTGGAATCGCTCTATTTCTTGGAATCCTCTCTGCGGCACATACTACGCAGTTGGATTGGCCGATGACAAGAAAAATGATGTATTCATTTTCCATCATTTCCCATCATTTTCCAGGATGCCTTCAAGAATTGGCTGCGTTGAGTGTGAGATTAGATTAGATTAGATTAGAAACACGAACTTAAATTTTCCAGGAACATCTCCCGAGCCGTATCCAAATATTTAAAATGTTTGTCCCGGTAGCTGTTTTGAAATCGGCCTTTACATAGGTCTTATCATCCATCGAGGAGACAGCCATTGAATTTTGTCAACACCTGATAACACAGTTTTCTGACACCGTTTCTAGCCACATCGTTCTGCTTTTGATCCCTACTTGATTGTCTACAGGCACGGTATGACATGATGCCTTCCGGAAACGAATCCGTTTGCATGGTACTGGGTGTGGCGCGAAATTTTTTAGCCAAATCGCAGTCTGAGATGTTAGGGTTTGCCTTAATGTTCTCTTGATGACTTTGTTCCGCAGTTGACGGTTGACGGTACCTAGCCGACGCTTGCTTCTGAGGTTTGCGATCCGTCGACAAGGATTTCTTTGTACTTTTTCAAAACACATACTGTGTGGTGTGTTTTGAAAAAGTACAAAGAAACTTTGTCGACGGATCGCAACCTAAGCAAGCGTCGGCTGGGTACTGTCAAACATAACACATTAGCCTAGACCAGGAATGGTTTTCCAAATGATTGGGCACAATTATTGTTCTTCTTTCTTCTTCCATTTTGTAATTCTCTAAAACACGTTCTGGTCATCCACTCATCAAAAGACTACCGCTGTTTCAGCTTCTATACGATTAAGATCTATCAAGATTAGAACTTGTCTTCCCATTTATAGTCAAATAACATATTAAGCGTAGGTATAATATATATCAGACATCCACTGGTTTGTTACTGAAATTAAAAATTAAATATGTATTAATATAATAAAAGTTAAAAAAAACTGAAAACCTGCAAACAATAAGGCGACATAAGATTTTATATGAGTATGAATATTGCCAATAGCTCTTGTTCTTCTGGACTCATAAATGATTTTTTATGCCGGCAGAATAGGAAATAAAAGGATTATAAATTATATATTGTTGAAAGAAAGAAGGAAAAGCTTTTTTGAGTAGATTTGTCGTGCATAATCCTTCCTTCCTGTTTTTATTCTAATGTTTCAATTTTTTTCTATTTTTGAATTGTTGCATGTATATGACCTTTTACGGACACCCTATGGTGTATCAGCATGAACAATACTACAAACTTTCTAGAAAAAAGGACTATCGGATATCCATATGGGAAGGCTTCGAAAAAACAAGGAACATACAATCAGATAACTATCATTTCATAAAGTAAGTAACTAATTCAATTTATATTATCGTTAAATAAGCATTAGCATTGACGTTTGCGCACCTCGTGGATGGAGCTATGATGAGGAATAATTCGTTGAAGACATTGCATGCCACCATGAAACGAAACCAGTTACTGATACGTTTCTTCACGCAATAATCTTCACGAAGACACTCCTCGATCGCTCACCTGGCCACATCCATGCAACCGTTTGTGATAGAAAGGATTTGGTATCTAACTTAAGAAGACACGGGAAACCCACGTAGGCTTCAGGGAGATATCAATGGAAAAAGGAAATTGGTGTTTGATGTACAGAACAAAAATGTATTCAAAAATGGTCGTTGGGAGCATCTAGTCAGAGAATGTTACGTTGATGCTCCATTTCGCTTCAAACGGTTGGGACTTTAGCATTAACTATAGTCCTACCTCCTTACGGCTTTTGGATTATACCGCCATTACTCGCTCTCTGAAAAGAGAAGAATGTCTGAAAATATAAGAACAGGTACTGAAAGATAACTTGTCAGATTTCTTGGATTACTGAGACAACATTGCGTTACTTTAATATACAACTTTATGTATCATTATTCAATCAAAATTTGTATCAAACGTATTTCAAAAAAGATCTTAAGCCGAAGCATTATTTTTGGTTCATAATCCAAATATTAGTCGAGCATCTGGACCTGTGGAATAAATTATGTTTATTCCAAAACGAAGTGAAACATAGAGGATTCAAACAATATTGGCATCGCGTCATCGCGCAACAAGGTATCGTACCGTTGTATGTGAAACCTTCATGGCAGTTTTTGTATGAGCTGCCAGATCATTTTTATGTTTAAATTGCAGTAGAAGTTCAATTTATATGAATTGCGTTTGAAAAAATACTATGGAATGCTTATTCAACCACTTAATATTGATTAAGAGTTTGAAATGATGTGTTCAAATGCAGTTTTGTTAAAAGGAACCAATTTAAGACAGGGTACTTTATTTCTATGTTGCATAAAAGCAAATATGTATACAAAATAGTGGATGTAGCAAAACATCCAACAACATTTCACTCGATTGTGAAGTCGTGGAGAATTGAAACCTAAGATAATCATTCGAAACAATTGAATGTCTTCAATTGTTGAAATTGATATCG